>SJYC01060121.1:0-18047 GCA_006408675.1 Madoqua kirkii
GGGATTCTAACAGTGTTCTGTTATGAGCCAATCAGAGGTTGACGTTATGAGCCAATCAGAGGTTGACGTTATGAGCCAATCAGAGGTTGACGTTATGAGCCAATCAGAGGTTGACATGCCTCCCCTCTGGGCTATATAAGCAATCGCTTTCCCTGCATCGGGGCCCTCGCCACTTCCTAAAAGAGCTGTAACAATAAACCGCGTGTCAGAAGAATCCTGTCTGTCTCCTTATCGGTGAGGCGGCCGACCACAGGGGTGTGTGCAGGAGTGCACCTGGGGGGGGTGTGCGTGCACGCTCCACATGTGGCTGTGTGAGTGGTGCTGGGCCAGGCAGCAGCGCACACCTGAGAGCTTCCACATGAGAGTGAACGTGAGAGGTATGCTTGTGCTCACTTGTGGGCATACGGGCCCCCTGCCAGGGGTTTGCAAGGCAAGGTGTGTATTGGGTTAAGGATTGGGGGTTCAGTGCTGCAGCAACTTTGAGAAAGGATTATGGTGCCCCCACCCAGCTCTCAGGATCCAGTCCCCTGCCCAGCGCACATCACACCTGCCTCTCTCCAGTGTTCTAAGGCACTCAGAAGTGGCCTCCCTGCCAGGAGGGCTATGAGCAATTCCACGGAGACGCCGGTGACAGAGTTCATCCTGCCAGGCTTCCCGGAGCTACGCCACGTGCAGGGGCTGCTGTTCGGGTCATCCCTCACCATCTACATGGTGGCCGTCCTGGAGGACCTGGTCGTCATGGCGACCATCAGAGCCAGCACCGAGTGCGCACACCCACGCACTTCTTCCTGGCCAGCCTGTCAGTGCTGGAGAACCTCTGCACCTCGGTCACCATCCCCATGCTCCTGGCTGGCCTCTCGGCCTCAGCAAGGGCGATCTCCTCTCAGGCTGCCTCACCGGGCTCTCCCTCCTCCTCTCCCTCGGCTCCTCCGTGTGCTTCCTCCTGGCCACCACGGCCTGTGACTGGTACCTGGCCATGTGTCGGGCCTGCACGATCCAGCCACCATGGACTCGAGGCTCTGCCTGCGCCTGGCCCTTGGCGCCTGAATGGGCGGCTTCCTGGCCTCCTGCGCGTCCGCGGCTCTCATCTCCTGCCTCAAGTTCCGCGGCCCCAACACCCTCAGCCACTTTTGCTGTGACGTCTCACCACTGCTGCGGCTCTCCTGCTCTGACACCGCCGCCATCGAGGTGCTGGACTTCGTGGCAGCCCTCGCTGTGCTCGCCACCTCCCTGCTGGCGACCGTGATCTCCTACACCCACATTGTGGCCGCGGTGCTGAGGGTCCCAGGACGGGCTGGCCGCCAGAAGGCCTTCTCCACCTGCGCTTCCCACCTGGTCGTGGCGGCCCTCTTCTACACCACCACCGTCTTCATGTACGCCCGGCCTCACACCATCAGCTCCTTCGACCTCAACAAACTGGTGTCCATGGTCTACTCCATTGTGACCTCACTGCTCAACTCCATCATCTACTGCCTCCGGAACCATGACATCCACGAGGCCCTGGCCAAACTCCACTGGGCTCCTGGCCCCTCCTAGCACAGCAGCAGGAGAAGGAACTTCAAACCCTCCCACCCTGTCATCTGCTCACCGCCAGCAGCCCATGCACCAGGTGGGCCACGCTCTCCCCACCAGCACAGCCAGCGAGCTCCTCTCCTCCCCTCTCACCCTGAGACACAGTAGCAGCAGCCAAAGTCCAAAGCGCCAGCTGCCACTTTCAGGGAACTTCAGCACCAGAGCAGGGGACAGCTCCTCAGCCCAGGCCGAGCTGGGCTCAGCGCTCTGAGTGCTGTGGTTTTAGAGTTTCTGTCTGGCTCTTCTCAGCCTCCCTTTTCTCTACCAGCTCCCCAGTCCCTCTTTTTCCCTGTGCACATGTGCAGGCTCCTGCGTCCTGTCCGTGACGACCTGCCTTCCGCACTGCTCTGCCCTCTGTCCAGATCGCTTTGTCACCATGGTGCCTGCAGGTCCTTAGTACTGGCGTGGTGCGTCCCTCTTCTTTGTGCTGCTTTTTCAAACTTTGCTTAAATTTGACTCTTGCCTGTTTGTACGAGCCCGCGTTCCTTAGCTTGCTTGGGCTGCCACGGCGAGCACCGCAGGGGCGGCTCAGGCAGCACAGTGGTTGGGCTCTGTGCTTCAGTCCTCGGCTGTGGAGCTGAGATCCCACAAGCTATAAGGCACAGGGAAAACCAGTGCCACAGACAGGCTGGCTTATGCACCAGAAATTCATTTTCTCACAGTTCTGGAGCCTGGAATCTGAGATAAGGTCTCAGCAGCATTGGTTTTGGAGAAGGCAATGGCACCTCACCCCAGTACTCTTGCCTGGAAAATCCCATGGATGGAGGAGCCTGGTGGGCTGCAGTCCATGGGGTCGCTGAGAGTCAGACACGACTGAGTGACTGAGTGACTTCACTTTTCACTTTCATGCACTGGAGAAGGAAATGGCACCCACTCCAGTGTTCTTGCCTGGAGAATCCCAGGGATGGCGGAGCCTGGTGGGCTGCCATCTATGGGGTCACACAGAGTCGGACACGACTGAAGTGACTTAGCAGCAGCAGCAAAATCACTGCAGACGGTGACTGAAGCCATGAAATTAAAAGATGCTTACTCCTTGGAAGAAAAGCTATGACAACCTAGATGGCATACTAAAAAGCAGAGACATTTTGCTGACAAAGGTGCATACAGTCAAAGCTATGGTTTTTCCAGTAATCACATATGCATGAGCAAGCCGGACAGTAAAGAAGGCTGAACACTGAAGAATTCATGGTTTTGAGCTGTGGTGTTGGAAAAGATTCTTGAGAGTCCCTTGGACTGCAAGGAGATGAAACCAGTCAATCCTAAAAGAAATCAATCCTGAATATTCATTAGAAGGACTGATGCTGAAGCTCCAATACTTTGGTCACCTGATGCAAAGAACTGACTCATTGGCAAAGACCCTGACACTGGGAGACTGACAGCAGGAGGAGAAGGGGGCGACACAGGATGAGACGGCTGGATGGCACTGATTCAACGGACACGGGTTTGAGCAAGTTCTGGTGATGGTGAAGGGCACGGAGGCCTGGAGTGCTGCGGTCCGTGGCGTGGCAGACACGACTAAGTGACCAAACAGCAGAAGCCAAGGGAAGAAGGACCAGGATCGTGTGTCGATAGTGAAGGCACGGTGCAACACATTTTCATAATCGAAAACCCAAAAGCCGACCAAAAAGAGAAACGAAATGTGCCGTCTTCTTTTTCTGAGAAAATCGTGTTTTCCTCCCTTTGTGCAGCAATGAGTAAAGCGTTCCACAGGCTTGGAACCACCTGGACCTCAGCAGTGTGGCCTGCTTTCAATGTGCTGTTGGGCCCAATGGCTAACATTTGTTTTTATGTTTTCGTGTTTGGGCCATGAGGCATGTGGGATCCCAGGTCCCCAGCTAAGGGTTGAAACTTCACCTCTGCATTGAAACGCCGTCTTCCCACCAGGGAAGTCCCAGTGGCCAGTACTTCATTTAAATTTTTCATGTTAATATTTAAACATAAAATAGTCTAAATTGTTTCTTCTGCTTCCTTCACATCTCTTAACAGAAAAGGCTCAGCGCCTCATGAAAGGGCTCGTTAGCCTCCCCCCACGGCTCCTCTTGCGGAGCACCCTCGACCCTCTGCCTCTGAAGGGGGAGTCCATCAGACTGAGTCCAGAACTACGCCCTTTCTCTTATATCTGCCGTCTTGTTGCTGTTCATCTAAAAAAAGTGCCCTTCACTTTGTAACTCAGTTCTGTTGGCTTTTTGCAACCTTGTTTTCAGAAGTTCTGACTTCGTCTCGACCCCTGTCACAGCATCCTGTGACAAACACAGGATCTCCCCCAGTCTTTCCGAGCCTATGGATTATTTTTGCTTTTTTAGGTTTTTCTCTAATTCCTCAAACTTCTTGATCCTTTTTTTCCTCTTCTTTGCTGTGGTCTTTATTGTGTTGCAGACTTTCCTCAAATGTCTGATAAACGCCAGCTGCTGTTTACATTTTAACACGAAGGCTGTCTGCGAGCCGTCAGGCAGCCTAACCCTAACCCTTGAGAACGAGGGAGCAGGGATGTCCCTGGGCTGGGGGCCCTCTGAGCACAGGTGATGGAGAAGGTGCCTGGTGGCAGCTGGGGCACTGCCCGACCGGGAGGCCGAGGGGGCACGCCCCTCACTGCCCACTGGCCTGCCTCAGGCTCCAGCTCAGGGCTCCGGGCAGTGGGGTCAGATGTGTGACTGCGCCCGACTCGGGTGCCCCAGGAGAGGGGCCGGGCCCGGCCTTGCCCCGGGAAGCAGGTGCATGTGGCCAGGAAGGCATGTCACATCCTCTGCCAGGGCCGGGGGTGGGGGCAGTCACAGTCAGACCCCGCAGGCGAAAATAAGAGAAGGTGGGCTGCCAGGGGACACACCGGATCGGGGGAAGGGTGCTGAGCGGCCACAGCGGTGACCGTTCCCCCAGGCCCCGCACAGCATCCCGATCTCGTCAGAGAAGCGCCCTTGTTTCCTGGAGGTGTCCAAGGAGTCCAGCAGAGGATGCGAGCCTTGGACGGGCCCCGCCTCTCCCATCGCGTATCGCCACACCAGCCGGAGGCCTGGGGCCAGCAGGCGGCTCTCAGCCATGGCCCCTCTGGCCCAGCTGACGTTTGAAATCAGCAGGGCCTGAGCCTGCCCAGGACAGCGTGGGACGCGGCAGCACTGAGCCTTCAGGGACCACAGGACCGGGCGGAAGCGGAGAGAGATGGTGTCCCCGCCGCGCTCCGGGGCCGGTGCACTCCTGACACCGTGAGAGAGCCAGTGTCCCGGGGGGTGCGGCTCAGGCGAGGCCTAGAGTCTGGGGTTGGGAGGGGGCCGGGAGGACAGACAAACCTTGGGAAGCAAGACGGAGCCAGGCCCAGGGGTCCAATCCGGCGGGGCCCGGGAGGGCCGCTGGCTGGAGCAGTCGGGTTACAGGCGGTGGGGCCGCCTGCAGGGCCTGGAGGAGGCTGAGCAGGAGCCCCGGAGGCGGGAAGAGGGGTCCCGGCTCCCCTTTCCCTCCTGGAAGGGGCCCTGCTGGGGCCAGCGCTGCTCTGGGCCTGGGACGCCCGGGCCCCTGGAGAGCCGTCCTCTCCGCTCTGGGCCCGCGGTCAGGAGCCCGTGTGGACACACCCCCGGGAAACGGAGGGAAAGAGGGCCTGGAGAGGGTGTGAGGGAGATGGGGCTTGGGGTCGGGGTGGGGCGAGGGGCGGGGTGTGCGAAGTTGGGGTGAGGACGGAGGCGGTGGAGCCGGGGGTGCGAGGTGCTGAAGACGGCGGGGCTGATTGCTATCGGGGACCAGTCAGGATAGGGGTGCGCAAGGGATGGAGGACCGGGCAGCGAGTGGGCCGGGGGCGGTGCTGGGCAGAGGGGGGCTGCGCCTGCGAAGGCCCGCCCCTGTCCCCTCCCGCCCGTCCCGGGGATGAGCCTCCGCGTCTGCCCGCCCCACGCCGAGGGCGGAGGCCGCACGCACATCCCCGCTCCACTGCGCTCGGCGCCTACAGGGTCTCCGCCACAGCCCCCACTTCCGCTCCGGCCGCGGTACTCGGAGCCGCCGCGGTTTCACCCGGGGCCCGCGGCTGGTAAGACCGGGCAGTGGCGGGCGCGTCTGGGGCTGGGAGGCGGGTGGAGCCGCCGCCCAGGGGTCGCCTCTGGTCCCCGGCCAGGCGGTCGCGGGAGGCGCCGAGCGAGAAGCAGAGCCGGCGGGAGGGGGCGCCAGGCTGGACCCTGCCCGGGGTGGGGCTCGCACCCCGGCTGTTGCCCCAGAGCCCCGGAAGGGGCCTGGGAGAGCCGACCGAGGCTCCCTGCTGGCCCCTCTCCAGACCCTCACCCTCTTCCTTTGGGCCCTCGGACCTGGAGACGCAGCCTCACCCCACGGTGGCCGGTGGGCCGGCGAGCCCTGGAGCGGCCCACACATGGAGCCTCCGCCCCAGGCCTGAGCGCCCTCAACCTCAGGGGGCTCGCAAGCCCCATCCTCTGCCCCTACTCCACGCCCCACACAGCATAACCCCGCTGCAGAACCCTCACCTCCACCTGCCCCTTCTGGGCTATTGAACAAGACCCTCATCCCTGCCCCAGGCTCCGGGCTCTCATCCTCAGGCAGGCCTGCCTCCAGCCCACCCCAGCCCACTCCCCACTCCTCCAGCAGGCGAGGCCCCCGCGTACCACCCAATGCCCAGCCCGCCGCTGACCCCTGAGCTCCCTGTGCCTGGGCCCCAAGCACCTCCCTGCCTCCCAAGTCCTCTGTCCCCAGCTCCTGAGTGCCCCATCCTCACAGAAGCTGAGGTCCCCTCCTCCGTCCTGCAGGTTCTGCTCCAGGAACATGAACTGGGCGGCCGCCGTGTGCTGGGCTCTGCTGCTAGCGGCCACCTTCCTCTGCGACGGCAGTGCGGCCAAGGGTGGCCGCGGTGGGGCCCGTGGCAGCGCCCGAGGCGGGCGCGGCGCCGCGAGGGTGCGTGTGAGGCCAGCGCCCCGTTACGCGGGATCCTCGATGCGCGTGGCCGCAGGGGCGGCAGCGGGGGCCGCAGCAGGGGCAGCCGCAGGCCTGGCTGCGGGCTCGAGCTGGAGGAGGGCCGCAGGGCCGGTGGAGCTTGGTCTGGAGGATGCGGAGGACGGGGCGCCCGGCAGCAACGGAACAGAGCGAGGCGTCTACAGCTACTGGGCGTGGACCTCAGGCGCGGGGCCCACAGGCCACTGGCACCTCTGCCCGCTGCTGGGCGGGGCCCTGGGTGTCCTGCAGCTGCTGCGGCCCTAGGCTGGGCCGGGCGCTCCGGGCCAGAGCCGCCCCCAGCCTGTGCCCTCCTCCCAGGCCGCGCTGCCCGGTCACCCCTCCCCTCCCCCGCCCACAGCCAGGAGCCTAGAGCAGTGTGGGCAGCCCTGGCCCCTCTGCCTGGAGCTGTGACACCTCCTGCCCGAGCCCCGCCCCGTCTCACATCCTCCCCGGCGGCCGGCGGCCCAGCAGCTCCAGGATGCCCCACCTCCCGCTGGGGTTAAACCCCCCCTCAAAGCCAGGACGGCAGGTGTCCTGCGGTTCCCACACTGGTCCTTGCTGGCCGGGCGCCAGCCGCTCCACAGGCTATTCAGGTCTCCCCAGCTCCTCTGAGCCCACCCTGGACACTTGAGTGCTGTGGACGGTGCTGACCACCGGGCAGGGAGGCAGGCCCTCAGGCTGAGCTGGTTCTGCCACAGCCCAGAGGACATGGTGTCCCCGCTCCCCACAGAGGCAGCCCCAAGGACTGAAGGACTTGAGGAAAAGGGCTGGTCACCCATCCAGAAAGAAGGGGGGCATGTCTGTGGATATGTGAGCCCAGCATGGCCCCATGTTCTATGGACACTCCCAGAACACCCTCACCCAGGGCCTGCCCAGAGCCTTGCCCTGCCTGTGGACCCAGGGGTCGCAGCCCTCTCTGGGCAGACGCTGCGAGACCCACTGCTGGGAGAACTGGGGGAACATGGCCCAGAGCAGCCTCGGAAGACGCAAGGTTTGCCTCTGGCTCCTGACACCCAGGGTAAGGCAGCCCTGACTCTCAGGTGCTTTTCCCTCCAGCTGTCGACCTGCCCCACGGGCATGAGCCCAGCCTGGGCCCAGGCTCCACCGCACATCCTCTGGCTAGAGGAGCCCCCGGGCTTTGCAGGACGGCTGCGAACGGGCTCCTGGTTGGCCGGGCTCTGCTGTGCTGGAGCCTCTTGTGCCACAGGCCTGCCTCCAGAACCCGCCCTTGCCTGCCCCGAGCCACAAGGCCTGTGGACTCAGCTGACGGATTCGTGTCCAGCTCATCATCTCCAGGAGCCTGGCGCCTCTGCCTTCCCAGCTGACCCTCGGCTCTGGTTGCAGTCAGGGGCTCAAATTATCCACGGGGCCTGGACCAAGCATTTCTGCCCAAAGGCCCAGGCGCCGAGCTGCAGGACACAGCTCCCTGGAACCTCCTGGGTCAACACTGCCAGCATGCTTGGGTGCGGCCCCCAAACGCCCTCCATCCTCCCAGACTGAGCTCCGGGCTCCACAAGACCAGCGGGGGGTGCCTGGGCCAGGGCCTCAGAGGTAATGCCTGAGAGTCTTAAACAGGAGGTCCCATCGGGCAGCTCCTTGGCGACAGTCCTCCCTGATGGGCCCAGCCGAGCTGTGCTCAGCCTCACACGCCCACGAGGACAGGGCTGTGGCTGGTCCAGACCCCAGCACACTGGACATGCTGGAAACACCGCTCACACCAAGTGATTCCACTCAACCACCAACTTCAGGAGCATTTGGCGTCTGCAGCCACACATCCCTGAACACTTGCCACCCCACGGGGCAGGGTTCCGGCAGGAAGCAGGCGGTGCACGGGGCGGGCAGCCTCAGGCGAACTGGTGAGTGTGCTGGGCGGGGGGCAGCAGGACCTAGAGGGCCGCCTACAGGAAGACGGCCCTGGCGGAGGGCCCGGGGAGGTCGAAGCACCGCTGGCCACAGAAGGAGCCGGAGCTGTACCCAGATGCAGCGCCCCTGCCCACCAGCCTTCCCTCCCCGCCCGCTTCCAGAATGTGCAGGCTGTGGGGGTGATCCTCCTGCCCTTCAAGTGTGAGCACAGCAACACTGGGCGCCATCTCATTAGCTGGAAGGTGCTCGGAGGCGGCGGGAAAGCCTGGGGTCTCCACTGACCGCCCTGGCTTGTGCACAAGCCGGACTGTGAGCAGAGCGGCCCTGGGCACCAAGGGGACGGGGCTGCTGGATTCTGCCACGGCTCCTCGGGACCTCCTGTGTGTGTGTGTGCACGCTTCAGTGGTGAAATAAACTCTGCTGCCAACCAGACCGTTCCTTATTGCAGGACCAGGACGCTCAGGAGCCTGTCACGCGAGCCCCTGGGTGCTGAGCAGTTCATGTAGTTTTTCTTGGCAAGGGGCTCACGCGGCTGCACAGTGAGAGGGCCAACCCAGAGCCTCCTGTGTCCACACTGCCTGCATTCTTGGGTGTGGTGCCCAGATGCCCTCATCCTCCCACACTGAGCTCCGGGCCCCGCAAGACCTGACGGGGGTGGCCGAGCCCGAGCCAGGGCCGCAGAGGCAATGTGACCGTCTGAAAGTCTTAAACAGGAGGTCCCAACAGGGCAGTTCCTTGGCGACTCAGTTCTCCCTGATGGGCCCGCAGAACTGTGCTCAGAGACAGGCCTTTTAATTTAAAATTTTAAAATTACAGATGATGGTTTCAACTCCTGAGAAAATGCCAGCTTCTCCTTAGGAAAGGAGCTGAGAGACACTGAACACAAGAGAGTGTCCCCCCAGGCCTGGCACACGGGACGCCTGCCGCCCTGCCGTCCACACCCAGGCCTGTCCGCTGGGACCAGGCTGGGGGGCAGGAGGGCTCGGCCTCCTCCCTGGAACAGAGACCGGGTGCGGTGAGCAGCGTGGGGACGCTGGGAGGCCAACCCCAGCTGCAGAGCTGAGGGCAGGGGCCAGGCCCTCCGCCAGCCCAGCTCACGGCCCCTCCGGGGGGCAGCCCTGCAGAAGGTCACAGTCCAGCATCACGGGGCCCAGCAGCCCGCTGCGGAAGGCCCGCAGGAAGTCTCGGGCGGCTGCAGGGTAGTCGGGCTGGATGACGTTCACGTTCCCTGGGAAGGCAGGAGGCTCTGGTGAGGAGGGAGCCCCACATGGGGCCCAGTCCAAGCCCCTCAGGCCCACACAGGTGGGCGACTGCACAGCACATTCAGGGAAAACACCTGAATTCACAAGAGTGAGGGCGCGTGGCCCGGAGCTTCCAGAGGAGGCGTGGCCCGCCCTGCAGGCCCAGCCCCTCCCCTGCAGCCAAGGCAGAAACCCCTCCTCTGACTCTGCTCTGGGCCCAACCCCCACCCAGCCCAGGGCTGCCGTCTCACCGTCTCACCTGTGCCAGTCAGCACCTTCACCTTCTGGGTCTTCCTCAGCTTCACGGCCACCCGCTTCAGCACGCTGGCGATGTCGTCACAGGCCTCGCCCAGGCCGTAATGCTGCACGTACCTGCAGGCAGGCAGCAGTCACTGGCTCGCCGATGACCCTTTGTGGGTGCCAGTGACCGCCTTGCAGAGCTGAGGGCCTCACCGACACCCACCTTCCACGTGGCCACAGCTGGCTGCCCCGAGACCCAGCCCCACACCGGGACCCTGGGCACAGCTGCCTGGACAGCTGGCCGTTCGAGGGGGCCTCCCTGCAGACCCCAACCAAAAGGACTGGCATGCTCTCGATGACAGTCCCGGGGCAGGAGTACCAAGACACCTGCCACCCGAAGGCCAGGGGCAAGAGCTGCCCGGAGCACAGTGGGAAAGCGGACCCATCGGGGGAGAAAACCAGTCAGCTGGAACTGACCCAGACGCCAGAATCCACAGAGACCCTGAATCAGTTATTAGAACTGCATTCCCTGTGGTTACAAAGCAAAGAGCCCACACAGGAGACAATAAAAAGAAACAATCCGAATCTAACGCCTAGAAGAAAACACGATGGAACACACCCTGAGGGAATTAAAGCAGGGGAGAGGTGAGGGAGCTGGGGGCCCAGCGGCCCTGAGCCACACTCCCGCAGCCAGAGCGGGTGGCGCTGCCCTGCACCCGCGGTCAGAGCCTGGCGACAGCCCGCGAAGACAGGACGGCAGCCGGAGCCGCCCACACGCGAAGACGCAAGCCGCAGGGGCTGGGGGTGGGAGTCAAGCCACAGGAAGAGACCTGCAGGCGCCCAGAGCCACGGGCCGCCCGAACGCTCGACAGAGACGCCTTCAAGGCAGCCAGAGCCACACGGCGGAGCGCAGACTCTCAGAAACCGCTCCTCTGCGGACAGTCCGCCCACAGCGCAAACTCCCTGCAAAACGGAAGGTGGAACGAACACATCCTCAAACAGCAGCTGCACGGCCTCCGGCATCACAGGGAATCCTCGGCAAAGAGACGGCGAGAGGGCGGGGCCCCAAGCAGACGGGCAACCAGCGAGGCTCAGGGCAGACAGGGCGAGCCGTGACCCGTGAGCCGTGACCCACGAGCCGTGACCCGCAAGGCTCAGGGCAGGTCGTCTTCACTTTGCATCCCTGTTTCAAGAAAGCGCAGCAGCATGTCTGCCGCAGAGAGCGGCGCTGGCCCAGAGGCGCGCCGCAGACGGGAAAGGCCCTCAGGCCTCCTGCACACCCTAGAGCCACCTAGCCACCTCCGCCCAGGCTCTAGGTAACAAGCTGACAAAAGAGAATCATGAAAAGCGTCTGAGGAGCTTCCCTGGTGGTCCAGGGGCTGAGACGCCACACTCCCAGGACAAGGGGCCGGGGTCAACCCCTGGGCAGGGCCCAGATCCCACAAGGGTCCGCTGCTGTGACTAAAGATCCTTCAAGTGCAGCTGAGACACGGCGCAGCCAAGCAAGCTGGAGACAGAGCACCTGCCTGATCTAACAAGGGCCAGAGAGAGAAGAGGCGCACAGAGCAGCTGTGACGAGGTAAGATGAAGACGAGAGGCCGAGCACCCAGAATACGCGCAGAGGCGGTCAGACTGGCGAAAAGCGAGGGCCAGCTACACACAGCAGTAAACGTAGTTTAAATGTAAAGAGGCACCCGCTCCACTAGAGACGGGAGAGGGACACACGAGGGGGATTTCAGAGCAGAGACCATCCTGTCCAGGGTACAGGAGGTCACGTCCTCAAGTCACCAGGAGAACACAACAACCTCCCCGGGACACGGAGGCTGGAAACGTGAGCAGGACCGGCGGCCGGGGGCGAGTCCATCTCCTGCCCCAGCAGCAACAGGACAGTCAGGAACACGGAGACAAGGGAGGAGAACGGACAGCAACCCAGAGGCCCGAGCGTGGGGACCAGAAGCTGGTTCTGCGGGGAAAACCAAAAGCCCGGCCTGGAGTCCTCAGGGTCCTAAGGACATCTCTGGGGCCCTGCAGGACACGGGCTCTCCCATCCTCCCATCCTCTGAGGGCAAACCAGCTGGGCATGTGCCCAGCGGCTGCCTGCACTGCCCAGTGTGAGAACACGGACGAACCCCGGGATGGATGCCCAGCCGGGTGGCCACTGCCAGGCGGGAGGCTGCACAGGCGGCTCCACCTGTGGGACTCTAGAAGGTGCCAGGAAGCAGGCGGGGCAGGGAGGGGTTACACAGCAGCCAGGAAACTGGGGGTTTCCTGGACAGCATAACGGCTTCTCATCACTTTGCCAACAAAGGTCCATCTAGTCAAGGCTATGGTTTTTCCAGTGGTCATGTATGGATGTGAGAGTTGGACCAAAAAGAAGGCTGAGTGCAAAAGAATTGATGCTTTTGAGCTGTGGAGCTGGAGAAGACTCTTGAGAGTCCCTTGGACTGCAAAGAAATACAACCAGTCCATCCTAAAGGAAATCAGTCCTGAATATTCATTGGAAGGACTGATGCTGAAGCTGAAGCTCCAATACTTTGGCCACCTGATGCGAAGAACTGGCTTATTGGAAAAGACCTTGATGCTGGGAAAGATCGAAGGCAGGAGGAGAAGGGGACGACAGAGGATGAGATGGTTGGATGGCATCACTGACGCAATGGACATGAGTTTGAGTAAACTCCAGCAGTGGGTGATGGACAGGGAGGCCTGGTGTGCTGCAGTTCATGGGGTTGCAGAGAGTCGGACACGACTGAGCGACTGAACTGAGTGGCTTCACAGGTACACCCACATGTCACAGTGTAGCGGACTGCACACGTTAAACGACCACAGCCTGTCTCCAGCACCCTGACAGGGCCAGTCGTCCAGTTACGCTTAGTGAGGCCGGGGAAGAGGGCCTGCCCCCTGCACTCACCCCGAGAGCTGGTGCCTGTTGAGGGTGTAGAGAAGGTAGTCAGCCAGGGTCTCCTCGCCCACGAGGTGGTCCAGCACGGTTCCTGGGAACAGGCAGCGGAGGGCGAGTGCTTCAGCTTGCTCCCTGCCCTCCCCACCCCCTCAGTCAAGTGGGAGGAGGGCGCCCCCTCCAGGGTGGGCCAGGATGCCCAACGGGCTCAGAGGGTGCCAGGGGTATCAGCTGTGAGCAGCCAGGCCAAGCACAAGCCGCCCAGCTTGGGAGCCTCAGGGCCCAGGAGCCTGCTGTGGGTGGTGGGGGTCAGGCTCACCGCACAGGGCCAGTTTCAGGCCTGTCTCCACGCTTGGAATCCGAGGAGCCAGCACCCCGGGGGTGTCGAGCAGGAACATCAGCGGCCGCTCACACACCTGTGGGCAGAGGGTAGTCAGCTGGCCTTCCACCTGAGACTAGAGGAGGCCCTGGAACCTGCCCCCCAGAGTCACTGCCACCAAGCTCTCAGCATCCCCACAGGATGCCACTGCTGAGTGATGTGGAAAAGGAACCCAGCAGCCACCTTGGCCCAGGAGGACAGGCTCTGCCCTGACCCGGCATGCCTCTGGGATGGGAGACATCTGAGCCTTGGCCCAGGCATGGTGTGAGGACAAGGCCCTACCTGAATCCTGGACATCACAGCTCTGGTGATCCCAGGCTCGCCGCCCACCCTGGTGGCTTTTCCTGCAGGATGAAAGGGAGAGGTCAGTCTGTCAAACCCCCAGGCACACACGCTAGATGAGCAGCGATAGTGGGGCCCAGCGAGGCCACTGCAGGGAGAGAACCGCCTCCAGGTGCCACGACCTGCTGAGGCAGGGCCGTGACAGCTGGCCAGGGCTGCCTGGTGGCATCGCCTTCCTCCCTGCGGCCGGCACCGCCCGGGGCTGCCCACGACGGCCCATCCGCGGAGCCGCTCCTGACACTGGCTACCCCGGGGCCCAGCTCAGGGCGCGTCCCATGGAGACCCTCCCCCTGTGCTGGAGCAACACTCAGGTCCATCAGTGCGCGGACAGGTAAACAAAATGTGCTTCGTCCACACAAAGGAGTGTCATTCAGCCTTAAAAAGGAGGGAAATTATGGCCCATGCCACTCATGGCTGGGCCCTGCAGTTAGGTTCCATGAAACAAGCCCAGCACAGTTCAGATCCTGTGAGTCCAGGTACGAGGCACCAGAGGGCCAAATTCACACGACAGGAAGCAGACCAGAGGTTCCAGGGGCTCCAGAGGGCAGGCCCACTGTGCCTGGAGGCTGACGGTGTGAGGCCTGCACAGCACTTAATGTACTAACGTCCTTAAAGCCACAATTACAGGAAAATAAGCAATAGCTGACTAACAGCGCTCCAGCCGGCAGCAGAAACAGCCTGCGGTGACGGCCCGGCACAGGTCTGTCTCAGGGAGGCTCCCAAAGGACACACTCGTGCAGAATACAGGTCAGCACGGACTTGGTGTCAAACGCCAGCAGGCACGAGACATGGGCCTGGAGAGCCCTCCCCAGGTCCCAGCCTGACGTCTCACCCACGTTTCCCACAGGCCCTGAGCACAGCGAGACACAGAGGCAAAGTAACAGGAGGACAAAATCGCCCACGTTCAGAAACTGCACATATTAAACATTTAAAGACAAAGCGAATGAAGTATAAAATGTAAAAGGGAATGACTATCTCACCAGCTGACTGCACACCAAGCTGTCAGCTGGGCCTCCTGGTGCCAACAGCCCCTCAGTGAGCTGAAGTCTCAGGCTCTGGAGGGTCGTCCCAGCATGAGAACCAATGCCTGGCCCCCAACTGCAGGAAGTACCTTTCCTGAGGTGCTGCCTCGCAGGGAGTTGATGAGCGAGGACTTGCCCACGTTGGGGACCCCAATCACCATGATGCAATACTCCATGTGCTGCAAGCGCAAGGGCAGGGGTCAGGCGCCACCCAGCCCGCACCCCCACGCCCGGGGCACCAGCGTGCCCACCTGCTGAGACCCGAGGAGGCCCGGGCTGGGCTCAGCAGTGGGCCCGGGTTTCCCAGCAGAAGGGGCGGGCCCTCGGCCAGTCCTGGCCCACCAACCTCTCCTCGGTGATAGCGGTAGCTGCTCCCAACCAGCTCCATGACCGTCGGGATGATCTGCAACCAACAGCCACCAGGCACCTTCCGGTGGGAGCCTGACCACCCTCGGCCCCTGGAGGCGGCGCTCCCATTGGTGTCCCACCACCAGCCGGCGTGATTCCACACACGTCCGATGCAGGCTGTGCCCTGGGGAGGGGTGGGGGTGGCCGGGGCCCTGCCCCGTCCTCTCCCAAGAAAGAGGAGCACCCGAGGGGGACAGCGGGCACTGCCATGCCTTCCAAGGATGCGCGACAGCGGCGGAATTCTCCAGCTTGACCAGGAAAACAGGCACCGACCGCCATGGCCGCCTCCCACTTGGGACCAAAGGCAACTCTCGGCCCAGCCCTGCTGTTCCCACCCCCAGTCTGCCCGGCCCAGGAGGTGACTGTGCCCCAAACCCAACAACTCTCTGCTTCCTGCAGAAGCACAGAGTAATCTGTGGTGTTTCTTTAACATTTTAAGCAGAAGCCTCAGAGCACAAAATGGAAGAGACCCACCTGCTTGACATTTTCGTCCTTCACACAGTTGGTGAAAATAACATGTTTCAGGCCTTCTCTTTCAAAGTGTTGTATAATTTTCTAAAAGAGACAAGATGTTTCCATTTCTAACACTAAATGAAGACATGGACGGCGGCGTCACAAGCTAGAGTCTGAGGATCTTCTCAAGGGCTGGGGACTCAAGAGGAGGCTGGGCCACCGGGGCAGGTGGCCTGAGGGCACGTCAGGGGAGGGCAGGTCAGCCCCGGGCGCCCCTGCCGCGGGCTCTGTGGGAGGACAGGGGACTGGGCCACACCAGGTCATCCAAAACCACCTGCAGCCTTGGAGACGCCCAGGGCTGGTCTCCACTCAGTCACGTCATTGCTCCTCTCCTCCCAACCAGCTTCCCCAAGCAAGCCCCGCTTAAACTAAGGTTTGAACCCAGCTACATGGTACATGGAATACTTTAAAAGCCCCAAAGTAAACTGTCATCAACATGAACTTCCTGGCCTTAATGTGAAGCAAAATCACCATATGACTCTTATTTTTACAACCAGTACCGCACTGTTTGAGAGGCCCTTGGACGGAAAGGAGATCCAACCAGGCCATCCTAAAGGAAATCAGTCCTGAATATTCACTGGAAGGACTGATGCTGAAGCTCCAATACTTTGTCCACCTGATTCAAAAGACCCTGATGCTGGGAAAGATTGAAGGTAGGAAGAGAAGGGGACGACAGAGGATGAGATGGTTGGATGGCATCACTAACCCGATGGACATGAGTTTGAGCAAGCCCCAGGAGTTGGTGATGGACAGGGAAGCCTGGCTTGCTGCAGTCCATGGGGTCGCAGAGTTGGACATGACTGAGCGACTGAATTGAACTGAACTGCATTGTTTGATCAGCTACTGGTTTACTTAAAGGAATAAAAAAGCCACTCCTTGATTCAGTTAGTTTTGCTGATTTATTGTTTGCTATGATGATGCAGATGAAGGTCAGGCCCACAAAGACTTCCTGAAGTCACACTGCAGGCTGCGTACAAATCTGCATGGGACGCCCCCTCCCAACCTGCAGAGGCAGACACGGGGCCCCCGGGGGCTGCTACTCCTGCAGGTGAGACCGGACACCCCCATCAGGCCACCTGATGAGCCCATCACTCCACAAAGATGAGCATTTTGGAGCAGAAGCAACTGCTGGATGCTGAGACCCAAGTCTCAGCTGAGAAAGCGACTGAAGGCTTGTGAGACAGCAGCCACAGCTGCCCCTGGGGTGAAAGCCAGCCGGGGTCTGTCCTCAGGGCAGGAGGGATTCAGCTCGAAGCCACGGGGAAGTGGGTTCAGATGGGAAACGCCTTCCCCTTGGGCACTCGATGAACTAAGAGCCCTGGGGCTGGAGTGCCTGGGTTCCCCTGCAAACCCTGAGCTACAGGCCTGTGGGTGGAGTTTAAAGAACTCAATGTGCCACAGCCAACTAAGAAACCAGAACGCGTTCCTGCTGCTGCAAAAGGAAAACTACACACACACAAAAGCTGGACTGATTTCAAGATTCTGACACCTGCTCTCTACGTTTCTCTTATCCAGGGACAATAGGAATCATCACCCCTGGACACTGTGTCCCCGTCCAGCAGGGCTCGGGGACACCCTCATTTGCTTTGGGTCTCTCACCTTCCAGATCCCTTAGTGGGCAGCAAGCAGCCCCAGCTCAGACCAGGGGTCTGGGAGGACAACGGGAGCCAACGCTGCCGCACCAAGAGGCCTCTGGGTTGGAGAGCTGGGTGATGGCCACTTGCCCCAGGAGGCAACTGAGACGTGAGCAAGTGAAAGTCAAACAAGAGGCGGGCATCCGTACCACCGCCGCCTGACACCCACAAGCCGCGTGCTCAGCCTCGAGGGCCCTGTACCCGCTCTGGGGGAGCACGGCTCCTGCCCTCGCCCACGGCTGGACCCCCGCGGAAGGATACAAATTCTTTGGTCACCTGGATGACAGGTTACTCAAAGGCTAGTCTGATAAAGCCTGCAGGCCTGGGCAGATGGGCACCACGTCCACGCAGAGATCCAATAAGATTTGAGCCGTACCTGCTGCTCCTTCAGATCTGCCAGATCCATTTTGTTGAGGACGAGCAAGTGAGGCTTAAGCCCAAGGGTTTCCTGAAACAGAGGGTTTCGGCCTGACAGTGGGATGTGGCAAAATTAAGGCAAAATTCAATCAACTTGACCAGCCAATTGACATACTTTCCCTTGTCTTGTTATGTACACTGGACCACCTACAACAGGACACCTCGGAAGGAAAGGACAGTGTAGAAGCCTGTCTGGAAACAGGCGAGCTCTGGCCAGCCCAGCCCCGAGACGGAGCCGACCCCAAGTCCTGCGCTCACCGCCCTGAGGGTCACCAAGCCTCTGCAGGCCCCCGACGCCCAGGAGGTGGGGCCTCCTGCGGACAAGAGGCAGGGCAGCGGCCCTTTCACGGCTCCTCAGACAGGAATGATGGCGTCAGAAACAGAGCTCAACGGAGGGTTTTGTGACTCGATCACTGTTTAGTTGCCAAAAGATCTGGTCACTGAGGACAAGTGCCTCCAGGAGTCCTACCCAATGTATCTCATTGCCACTACAGCCACCTCCAGGCGTCGCCATGGAGACCTCCTGTGAGCCCACCTCCTCACCCGGGGCAGCCCCGTCCTACTTCCGCCAGGCCAGGTGCCCTGGCAAAGCAGCACATTGGG
>SJYC01060126.1:0-50860 GCA_006408675.1 Madoqua kirkii
TCTGAAAGAGATGGGAATACCAGACCACCTAACCTGCCTCTTGAGAAACCTGTATGCAGGTCAGGAAGCAACAGTTAGAACTGGACATGGAACAACAGACTGGTTCCATATAGGAAAAGGAGTACATCAAGGCTGTATATTGTCGCCCTGCTTATTTAACTTATATGCTGTGCCGGGAGCCAGCATGAGGAACTCCGTCCATGGCAAAGGTCATGAGGAAGGAAGCTTGGCATACGCAAAGGCATGATCAAACCTCAGGAAATCCCCTGTTCCCGAGCATCTACCCCCAAACCAGAGTACTTTACGGGGAGCTCTCCCCCATAACCATTTCCCTTGGAGAAGGAGTTAACTTGCAGCTCCAAATCAATAAAAATTCCTGGGCGTGACAAGAGTGTTTCAACTTACGAACTCTGAAGATTCTCTGGCCTGCCTGATTAGGTTCGTCCAGCTGCATGTAATTGTTTACAACCCCCAACTGTGAGAGACACGAGATGCTTTAAAACTGTCTAAATACAGACTCTTTTGAGAAGTTAGAAGATTATTAGTATAGTATTAGTAGGTTGATTAGGAATTATGTTGGTAAAGGGTTTTTTCATCTGTTGTGCCAATAATTACTGCTAATTCCCTGCCCCGGGTGTGACAAGGATGTCTCACGTCAAACCTCTCTGCTGACAGACTAGCTTGTGTGACAACCTCTCAACAATAAACAGCACAGAGAGTTTGGAGTATTAGCATAGGGTTTGTTTTTTTTATTGTTGACTCAATGATTGCCGCCAGGCCTCCATATCCTTAGGCACCTGGGAACATATTAATCAATGTATTTGGAATATAGAAAAGGAAATATAGTAGTTTTTGATGTTAGCAATACTAGACTCTTTGAGTTAATGAATTTTCTCTTTTGTTATAGACCACTGTACTTTGTTATAAATCACTGTGTCCTTGCTATGTAAAAATGTAACTTTATCACTGTCTTAAGACTAGGTAGGTCATAAAGGGAACATTGGTGAAAGGATTTTCATTTGTTGGGCTGATGTTTGCTGCTAAATCTCCATATTCCCTGCCCTTATAATGAATATAACTAGCATATAGGAGAAATAAGTGTTAACCTTTAAGATTAATCATGTTAACCTTAGGTTAAGTAAATTCCTTTCTTGATTGTAACTCACTACACCCTCACCCTATAGGAATGCAACTTTATTTGGAGGGTGGCGCCAGATTTAAGAAAAAAAAATCACCCCTGGAAAAATAAGTTTTCTGGTTAACTGACCGGTATCAGAAAGGGCCATAAAATGTCAGAAGACCTCATGGCCAAAAGATGATGTAAAAGCCAATAAGACCTTTGTATAATTTTATATGAAGCACCTGATTGTGACAAGGGTCAGGTCTGCTGACCCCCACGTGACTCTGTATTCATCCCTATGTATGACAAAATGTATATAAACAAACCTGAAAAATAAATATATCGGATCAGTTTCTGGAAAGACTGATTCCCCCGTGTCGTTTCTTTCTTGTTCCCCACTTTCCTGGCTGAATTCCCATCTGGTATGGGGGTACACACCAAGCCTACTAACTCTGCGTGGGCTTCTAAGATCGGACCAGGGAGGCCTCAGTGCCTCCTCTCCTTCGGGAGAACGGAAAGACGCCTGTGGCCTATGTAGGTGGTGATTGGTATTCCGTGTAAACCAGTTATTCAGCTCTTTTTCTCCACTAATTTCCCTACTACAGTATCCGTTTCTAATCTGTCTATATATCTGTAATTAAATAGCTTTTTTCCAGGACGCCTACTCTGTCCCCACCTTCGAATTACCCTGGATCCACCGGGGCTGGACCCCGGCATGCAGAGTACATCATGAGAAACACCGGGCTAGAGGAAGCACAAGCTGGAATCAAGGTTGCCGGGAGAAATATCAATAACCTCGGATATGCAGATGACACCACCCTTATGGCAGAAAGTGAAGAAGAACTAAAAAGCCTCTTGATGAAAATGAAAGAGGAGAGTGAAAAAGTTGGCTTAAAGCTCAACATTCAAAAAACTAAGATCGTGGCATCTTGTCCCATCACTTCATGGGAAATAGATAGGGAAACGGTGGAAACAGTGTCAGACTTTATTTTGGGGGGCTCCAAAATCACTGCAGATGGTGAGTGCAGCCATGAAATTAAAAGACGCTTACTCCTGGAAAGGAAAGTTATGACCACCCTAGACAGCATATTAAAGAGCAGAGACATTACTTTGCCAACAAAGGTCCATCTAGTTGAGGCTATGGTTTTTCCAGTGGTCATGTATGGATGTGAGAGTTGGACTATAAAGAAAGCTGAGTGCTGAAGAATTGATGCTTTTGAACTGTGGTGTTGGAGAAGACTCTTGAGAGTCCCTTGGACTGCAAGGAGATCCAACCAGTCCATCCTAAGAGAGACCAGTCCTGGGTATTCATTGGAAGGACTGATGTTGAAGTGGAAATTCCAATACTTTGGCCACCTGATGCAAAGAACTGACTCATTTGAAAAGACCCTGATGCTGGGAAAGATTGAAAGCAGGAGGAGAAGGAGACAACAGAGGATGAGATGGTTGGATGCCGTAACCGACTCGATGGACATGGTTTGGGTGGACCCCGGGAGTTGGTGATGGACAGGGAGGCCTGGTGTGCTGCAGTCCATGGGGTCACAAAGAGTCGGACACGACTGAGCAACTGAACTGAACTGAATGTGGTCCTCTCCTCCAATGAGAGGTGCAGACAAGGGATGCAGCTACTGCTATCTAATTGATAAGCCATGTCATGTCCTACTCTTTATAACACTATGGACTGTAGCCTGTCAGACTCCTCTGTCTATAGGATTGGGTTGCCATTTACTGCCCTTTTAAAAGAACTATCTAGGAGAGGTGTGAAGCTGAAGCTCCATTACTTTGGCCACCTGATGTGAAGAGCCAACTCACTGGAAAAGCCCCTCATTCTGGGAAAGATTGAAGGCAGGAGGAGAAGGGGACAACAGAGGATGAGATGATTGTATGGCAGCACTGACTCGATGGACATGAGTCTGCAAGCTCTGGGAGTTGGTGATGAACAGAGAAACTTGCCGTGCTGCAGTCCATAGGGTCGCAAAGAATGGGACACGACTGAGCAGCTAGACTGAACTGAGGAGCGGGGTCACTATGGACTGGTAGCAAGCTCTGAAAACTGTCCCCGTGACAGACTACAGGCTAACCGGCTCCTGATGCTGAACAGTTTCTGTGGCTGGTCTCACAAGCTGCCAAGCAGATCAAGGTGTGACTGCCAGTAACAGCCCGCTGCCCACAGGACGGACGGCAGGGGCGGAGGGCGGCTCTGGAGAGGCTTGATAACTTGTCTGCTGCAAGTTTGCTGCCCGTGTGCGTCCCAGGCTCTTCACTCAACGCTCTCCACACCCTGCCCTGTCAAGAACCCCCTGCCCTTCCTTCCTCTCTTAAGTCCCAGCTCTCCAAGCCGCTCTGCATCCCACACCACTCCCCTACAGGGGACCAGGAGAGCCAGCTGGTGCCCTCCAGGCACGCGTCATGCTTGTCCCGGAAAGCTCCGGTTGAAGTGCTCCGCTCGCAGTGAGTGTGGGGCCACAGTCCTGCTGGTCCTGGGTGGGGCTCAGCTCTTTTGTCCCTGCAGCGCAGGCACAGCATGAAGCCTGCAAGGGAGCCGACTTGGTGCCTTTGGAGGTGATGGGGACCTCAGGAACCCAGAGGCGGCCCAGGCTCAGAGGTGCCCCCTCCTGGCTAAAGCGCCAGGCCCTAGCCCAGCCCATGATGCTGCCCACACCTCTGGCCTGCTGCTCAGCCTGATGTCCTGTGAGGACGGGCCAGGTGACCCTGCAGATGCAATGAAACAGCCCGTCTGGGGTGGCCCCACCCTGGCCCTGGTGTCCCTGTCTGCAGGGGAACTTGACCTCCATTCTGCCACCTGGCGAGCGGAGCTCCCTCCTGAGATGTCCCCCGGGGCCAGCTAAGCTGAAGCCCAGTGGGGTGAATGGCCCCAGACCCTGTCTGGCTGTTCCCACCCTGGGACGGTCAGAGCGGAATCTTCCACGCTGCCCTCCTCACCTCCTCCCTCTTCTCTGCCAGTCAGCCTTTCTCTAGTAAAGGTCAGGATGACAAGGGCTTACTTAGGCCTATTTAGAAAATTCGAGATTCGGCCCTGACCTTCCCTGGGTGGGAACAGCCAGAAGGAGTCTGAGGGGCTCTAACTTGATTCTGGCTCAGCCTCTTGGAGCCTTTTGTTGATTGGCAGGACTCTGCACCGTGGAGGCAGGGACTCCGTGGCTGAGTACCCTGATGGTGGCCAAGGTGTAAAACTGCCCTCATCCCACGCATACCTGACTGACCACATCTGGACCAAAGGTCTGGTGATGGGAGGAAAGGCAGAGTCACAAAACTGTGACACTGACGTCATGGCCAGGGAGTGAGGGCGGTGCTCTGATTCTCCGGAAGAGAGCATTTTGGACCCCGGGAGATGTAGGGGTGTGGCGGGAGGCAGGGCATTCATGCTCTCTGCCAACCCTCTGAGCTGCAGCTGGTCTGTCGTCACCCGCCCCCTGCTCCTGTGGCTGTGGCCAGGTGCTGGACTATTCTGCTGGGTCTTAGGTCACCTGCAGCAGCTTGGACACACACACACCTCATTTCAGTCTGCCTCCTACAAAGTCATGGGCTTCTTCTCATGCCCAAGGGCAACCATAACAATAGAGGCTGTAACTACCCAGTGACATGTGCGGTTTAACTAAATCACGCTGTTCCTTTCTATAAATGGATTTTATGATTATAATTCACACACCATACACTTCACTCATTTAAAGTGAACAGTTCACTGGTCTACAGGACATGTGACAGAGTCATACCAGCGGAGTCGAGAACGTTGTCACACTACATAGACCCTGCCCCCTAGCAGTGCCCGCCGGCCCCTTCCGCAGCTTCTGGCA
Organism: Madoqua kirkii; assembly: GCA_006408675.1. NCBI lineage: Eukaryota > Metazoa > Chordata > Mammalia > Artiodactyla > Bovidae > Madoqua > Madoqua kirkii. The sequence continues at coordinate 4,936 of SJYC01060126.1, forward strand.
ACCACCACTCTACTTTCTGCCTCTGTGGCTTTGCCCGTTCTGGACATTTACTATGCATAGCATCATGCCCATTCATAGGTCGCAGATTTGTCATGCTGAAGGGGCTTGCATAACTCAATAAAGCTGCGAGCCATGCCGTGCCAGCCTAACATGGGTGGTCACAGTGGAGAGTTCACTGGAGGAGGAAATGGCAAACCACTCCACTATTTTTGCTGTGAGAACCTCATGAACAGTATGAAAAGGGAAAAAAGATATGACCCTGGAAGATGAGCCCCTCAGGTCAGAAGCTGTCCGATATGCTACTGGGAAAGAGTGGAGGACAGTTCCTAACAGCTCCAGAAAGAATGAAGCCACTGGGACAACGCGAAACAGCACTCAGCTGTGGATGTGTCTGGGGATGAAAGGGAAATCCAGTGCTGCGAAGAACACCATTGTATAGGAACCTACAATATTCAATCCATGAATCAAGGTACGTGGGACGTGGTCAAGCAGGAGATGGCAAGAATGAATATCGACATCTTAGGAATCAGTGAACTAAAGGGACAGGAATGGATGAATTTAGTTCAGTTGCCCATTGTTTCTACTACTGTGGGAAGAATCCTTCAGAAGAAAAGGAGTAGCCCTCGTTGTCAACAAAAGACTCCAAAATACAGTACTTTGGTGCAATCTCAAAAGTGACAGAATGATCTCAGTTCATTCCCAAGGCAAACAGTTCAATATCACAGTAATCCAAGTCTGTGCCCCAACCAATGATGCCAAAGAAGCTGAAGTTGACAGTTCTATGAAGACCTACAAGACCTTCTAACACCACACTACCCCCCCAAAAAAGAGATGTCCTTTTCATCATGGGGGATTGGAATGCAAAAGTAGGAAGACAAGAGATACCTGGAGTCACAGGCAAGTTTGGCCTTGGAATACAAAATGAAGCAGGGCAAAGGTTAAAAGAGTTTTGCCAAGAGAACACACTGGTCAGAGCAAACAACCTATTCCAACAACACAAGAGACAACTCTACACATGAACATCACCAAATGGACAATACCGAAATCAGACTGATTATTTTCCTTGCAGCTGAAGATTGGAACAGCTCTATACAGTCAGGAAAAGCTAGCAAACAACCTATTCCAACAACACAAGAGACAACTCTACACATGAACATCACCAAATGGACAATACCGAAATCAGACTGATTATTTTCCTTGCAGCTGAAGATTGGAACAGCTCTATACAGTCAGGAAAAGCAAGACCTGGAGCTGACTGGCTCAGATCAGGAGCTCCTTATTGCAAAATTCAGGCTTAACTTGAAGAAAGTAGAGAAAACCACTAGGCCATTCAGGTATGACCTAAATCAAATCCCTTATGATTATGTAGTGCAGGTGATGAGTACATTCAAGGAACTAGGTGTGGTAGACAGAGTGCCTGAAGAACTATGGACAGAGGTTCATAGCACTGTGCAGGAGGCGGGGGCCAAAACCATGTCAAAGAAGAAGAAATGAAAGAAGGCAAAATGGTTGTCTGAGGAGGTCTTACAGATAGCTGAGGAAAGAAGAGAAGCAGAAAGCAAGGGAGAAGTGGAAAGATAAACCCAACTGAATGCAGAGTTCCAGAGACTAGCAAGGAGAGACAAGAAGGCCTTCTGAAAAGGACAATGAAGACAACTTAGAGGAAAACAAGAATGGGACAGACTAGAGAGCTCTTCAAGAGAACTGGAGAGATCAAGGAAACATTTCATGCAAGTATGGGCAAGATAAAGGACAGAGACAGTAAGGACCTAATGGAAGCAGAAGAGATTAAGAAGAACTTTTTTTTTTTTTAATCTTAATTTCCCAGATAACTGTGATGGTGTAGTTACTCACCTAGAGCCAGACAGACGAGAGTGTGAAGTCAAGTGGGCCTTAGAAAGCAATACTGTGAACACAGCTAGTGGAGGTGATGGAATTCCAGTTGAGCTGTTTCAAATCCTGAAAGATGATGCTGTGAAAGTGCTGCACTCAATATGTCAGCAAATTTGAAAAATTCAGCAGTGGCCACAGGACTGGAAAATGTCAGTTTTCATTCCAATCCCAAAGAAAGACAATGCCAAAGAATGCTCAAGCTACCACACAATTGCATTCATCTCACACGCTAGTAAAGTAATGCTCAAAATTCTCCAAGTTAAGCTTCAGCAGTACATGAACCGAGAACTTCCAGATGTACCAGCTGGGTTTTTAAGAGGCAGAGGAACCAGAGATCAAATTGCCAACACTGGCTGGATCATACAGTAAGGAAGGGAATTCCAGAAAAACATCTGCTTCGTTAGCTATGCTAAAGCCTTTGACTGTATGGATCACTACAAACTGTGGAAAATTCTTCAAGAGATGAAGTACCAGAACACCTTACCTGTTTCCTGAGAAACATGTATGCAGGTCAAGAAGAAATAGTTAGAACCGGACATAGAACAACGGACTGGTTCAAAGTTGGGAAAGGAGTAAGACAAGGCGTATATTGTCACTCTGATTATTTAACTTATATGCAGAGTAAATCATGTAAAATGCTAGGCTGGATGGACCACAAGCTAGAATCAGGACTGCCAGGAGAAATAACCTCAGATGTGCAGATGACACCACCCTTACGGCAGAAAGCAAAGAGGAGCCAAGGAGCCCCTTGACGAAAGTGAAAGAGGAGAGTGCAAAAGCTAGCGTAAAATTCAGCATTCAGAAAATTAAGATCATGGCATCCAGCCCCCTCACATCATGGCAAATAGAAGGGGAAAAGTGGAAGCAGTGACAGACTTCATTTTCTTGGCCTCCAGAATTACTGTGGACAGTGACTGCAGCCATGAGATTAAAAGATGCTTGGTTCTTAGAAGGAAAGTTATGACAAACCTAGACAGTGTATTCAAGAACAGAGATATCACTTTGCTGACAAAGGTGTGTATAGTCAAACCTGTGGTTTTTCAGTAGTCATGTACGGATGTGAGAGTTGGACTGTAAAAAAAGGCTGAGCGCAAAAGAACTGATGCTTTTGAACTGTGGTGCTGGAGAAGGCTCTTGAGAGTCCCTTGGACAGTGAGGAGATGAAACTAGTCAATCCTGAAGGAAATCAACCCTAAAAATATCCATTGGAAGGACTGATGGTGAAGCTGAAGCTCTAGTACTTTGGCCACCTGATTCGGAGAAGACACTGATGCTGAGAAAGACTGAAGGCCAAAGGGGAAGAGGGCAGCAGAGGGTGAGATGGTTAGATAGCAGCACGGACTCAGTGGACATGAGTTTAAATAAACTCCAGGAGACAGTGAAAGACAGGGAAGCCTGGCGCTCATGAGGTCGAAAAGAGTAGGACACAACTTAACAGCTGAACAACGCCCTAACAGATCTCACGATGCCGCTGATTTGTTTTCCCTGGTGATGGGCTCCCCACTCCAGTATTCTTGGGCTTCCCTGGTGGCTCAGCTGGTGAAGAATCTGCTTCCAATGTGGGAGACCCGGGTTTGATCCCTGGGTTGGGAAGATCCCCTGGAGAAGGGAAAGGCTACCCACTCCAGTATTCTGACCTGGAGAATTTCATAGTCCATGGGGTCGCAAAGAGTCGAACACGACTTTCAGTGACTAATAGCGTTGAACATTTTTTGTGTGCTCATCGGCCATCTGTATATTTTTGTTGTAGAAATGTCTGTTCAATCCTTTGCTCTTTGTCAACTGTCTTTGTATTACTGAGTTTGTGAACATTAATAAAGGGAAACCATTTAAAATGGAGTTGGAAGGCCAGAAGAGGGAGCTCTCAGACACGTGACTGTCAATTACAGGAAGCATTGTCAATTACAGACCCAGAGAGAAGGATCACCAACAGGAAAAAATCCTCCATGACAGGTCCCACTAGGAAAGACGCTCACTGCATCTCTTACAGGAAAGTGAGGACTCCAGCTACTAGGCCAAGGAGGACCTGTCATCACCCTGAACTCTCATTTGCCTCCAACTGACTTTTCTTCAGAACTCCTCCCAACTTCCTCTTTTTCTCTGTAAAACAGAGAAAAATGGTCAGTTCAGTTCAGTCGCTCAGTCGTGTCCGACTCTGCAACCCCATGGACTGCAGCACGCCAGGCCTCCCTGTCCATCACCAACTCCCGAAGTTTACTCAAACTCATCTCCATTGAGTCATGAGTCTCTAAAATAGACAAAAATGGTAAAATGACTTTTTTTTGGTTAGCAAGTAGAAAGTATTCTATGTATCTTCTAGACACAAGACCCTTCTCAGATACATGACTTGTGAGATTTTTCTCTCATTCTGTGAGATAGCTTTTCACTCTCTTCAGGTTTTCCTCTGAAACATAAAAGTTTTCAATTTGGGTGAAGTCTATATATTTTTTTTTCTTTTGTCATTTGTGCTTTTTCCCATAAATTATTTCATGAAGGATAGCAGCCACCTACTTCAGTACTAGCCCAGGAGTGTTAGAAAAAAATTCTTTCACATTGGAGCCATTCCCATTTGGATGCCTGTCACAGCTCCATAGCCCACACTAAGACAGAGCCTACTGTGGTAAACTCTCTTGTCATCTCTTTATAGGAAAATGTCTTTATTCTGTCCTTCAGTTCAGTTCAGTTCAGTTCAATCGCTCAGTCGTGTCCGACTCTTTGCGACCCCATGAATCACAGCATGCCAGGCCTCCCTGTCCATCACCAACTCCTGGAGTTCACTCAGACTCACGTCCATAGAGTCAGTGATGCCATCCAGCCATCTCATCCTCTGTCGGCCCCTTCTCCTCCTTCCCCTAATCCCTTCCAGCATCAGAGTCTTTTCCAATGAGTCAACTCTTCATATCGGGTGGCCAAAGTACTGTGGAGTTTCAGCTTTAGCATCATTCCTTCCAAAGAAATCCTAGGGCTGATCTCCTTCAGAATGGACTGGTAGGATCTTCTTGTAATCCAAGGGACTCTCAAGAGTCTTCTCCAACACCACAGTTCAAAAGCATCAATTCTTTGGCATTCAGCCTTCTTCACAGTCCAACTCTCACATCCATACATGACCACAGGAAAAAGCATAGCCTTGACTAGACGACCTTAGTCGGCAAAGTAATGTTTCTGCTTTTGAATATGCTATCTAGGTTGGTCATAACTTTCCTTCCAAGGAGTAAGCGTCTTTTAATTTCATAGCTGCAGTCACCATCTGCAGTGATTTTGGAGCCCCCCAAAATAAAGTCTGACACTGTTTCCACTGTTTCCCCATCTATTTGCCATGAAGTGATGGGACCAGATGCCATGATCTTCGTTTTCTGAATGTTGAGCTTTGAGCCAACTTTTTCACTCTCTTCTTTCACTTTCATCAAGAGGCTTTTTAGTTCCTCTTCACTTTCTGCCATAAGGGTGGTGTCGTCTGCATATCTGAGGTTATTGATATTTCTCCCAGCAATCTTGATTCCAGCTTGTGCTTCCTCCAGCCTGGCATTTCTCATGATGTACTCTGCATATAAGTTAAATAAGCAGGGTGACAACATACGGCCTTGATGTACTCCTTTTCCTATTTGGAACCAGTCTGTTCTTCCATGTCCACTTCTAAGTGTTGCTTCCTGACCTGCATATAGGTTTCTCAAGAGGCAGGTCAGGTGGTCTGGTATTCCCATCTCTTTCAGAATTTTCCACAGTTTATTGTGATCCACACAGTCAAAGGTTTGGTATAGTCAATAAAGCAGAAATAGATGTTTTTCTGGAACTCTCTTGCTTTTTCCATTAGCCTGGAAATAAAGTGTTGCTGAGTATTAAATTCTAATTTGGATTTTATTGTTTACTTGAAAACATCTGTTTTGCTTTTCATTTGGAGGTGATTTTTTTTCTTTTTTTTGGCTGCCCCATGCAGCTTGCGGGGTCGCAGTTCTCCTGGTCATGGACCAGAAATGCCCCAGCAGTGAGAGCCCTGAGCCCTAACCACGGGGCAACCAGGGAGTCCCATGTAGGCCATCTTTTTATCTTCACCCTCAAATTTGCAGAATTTGGGCAAGAATACAAATGGAGGCCAAAAATAGGTATCCAAACATTTGAAATTTATAAATCAAAATAAATTATTTCATTGGTAAATTTTGCACATGTTCATGCTAAGTTTCTTCAGTTGTGTCCAACACTTTGTGACCCCATGGAAGGTAGCCTGTCAGGCTCCTCTGTCCATGGAATTCTCCAGGCAAGAATACTGAAGTAGGTTGCCATACCCTCCTCCAGGGGAGCTTCCTAATCCAGGGATCAAACTCACATTTCTTATGTCTCCAGCACTGGCAGGCAGATTCTTTACCACTGCTGCTGCTGCTGCTAAGTAACTTCAGTCGTGTCCGACTCTGTGCGACCCCATAGACGGCAGCCCACCAGGCTCCCCCGTCCCTGGGATTCTCCAGGCAAGAACACTGGAGTGGGTTGCCATTTCCTTCTCCAATGCATGAAAGTGAAAAGTGAAAGGGAAGTTGCTCAGTCGTGTCCGACTCTTAGAGGCCCCCTGGACTGCAGCCCACCAGGCTCCCCCGTCCCTGGGATTCTCCAGGCCAGAGTACCACTAGCACCACCAGTTACATCTCATTTCATAAAAACAAAACTGTTCACATGTAGTATGCAATAGATATCTAGTTACCAATGTAAAGAGTCAGTATTACGCTTCACTTGTGTTATATCTACACCTATAAATACATAAACTTCAGAGTGACACCAATTGTTCATAATTGTTGCAAAACTTCCCTCGGCCACGTAATGCAGCTGCTGTGACTCACACAGCGCACCATCCATGAGCACCTCTGGCCCAGGAACTGGGAGGAAGGGAGACGGAAAGTGTTAGTAGAGGCTTGCCACTGTGCTCAGCAGGTGACGACTCAGCTACGCGGTGCCCCAGAAGGAAGCATTCTGTTAATAAGTCATCTTTCCCTTGTCTAAGCACATCTGCCTCTCAGCTCCTCCACATTGCAGAACACTATTACCTCCGAATTCTCCGTGACATTTAAATCAAGTCCCCCTAAAACCAAATGCTCTGAGTTCATGATTAATCTCTCCACCCCAAACTTCCCTTTCTTGTGCCCTCTGACCTCAGTATGGTACTAACTGACCACTAACAGGTAAGTCAGATGACTCAGATGGATGCTGTCGGTAAAGGGGTTAATGTACTGCGACTGCTGCTGCAGACATCATCCATATACAAACTCAGGTTATGTCTCCAGGGCAAGATGAGCTCACAGACCCCGAAACCATGGACCATCTGGCCTGAGAACCTAAACCAGAGACATCCTGACCCCTAAAACTAGATTCAGAAATGTCACAAGATGAGTCTCAACCTTTCTTTTTTAAAAAAATCTTTTTTTTTTTAATCCCCTAACTCAAAGACCAAGTTGGTCAGACGGTTATGAGTTGGTCTGAGTGGATCTGAGATTGTCTCTAACTCCTTTGCTTGACGTCCTGCAGACACCCACTGTCAGGGAGTTCGGCTTTCTCTGGTTACACCTGAACATTGCCCTGAGATCTGACTTCAGGTCACAGGTAGGTCCGCCCAGCCCCAGGGAGTCCACAGGCAGGTCTGGCTAGAAAGCCACTGCCTCCAGCTCAGAGTCCAGGACCCAGCTGTGGCTCCAGGTCCTGTCACTCAGGAGTGGGCACACCCTGCCTGTCCCACAGCCTGAGACACAGCAGGAAGGGACAAAGGTCAAGGGCACGGCTGCACCTAGAATAGAGAAGACCGAGGTAGTGCAGGCCAGCGGGCGGCTCCACCGGGAGCCCTGCGGGCCAGCACCATGGACGGGTGGACCGCAGCACTCGCACGAGCCCCTGGCGGTCCCTCTTGGCACTCGGGTGGCCCAACCAGCTGTGCGTCGTCAGACCCCGGGCTTGAGGGCAGAGGAGAGCAGGCCACGCCAGTCCCGCCCGCACGGCTCAGCCAGCTCCGGAGCGCCCGCTCTCAGTCTTCCGGCTGCTGCTGTCAGCTGCCAGTGGGCACTCGCCAAGGGCATCTGCCAACTGCGTCTGCGGAGATCCAGCCCTGTGCTACTGCAGCTGCCGACCTTCACTCAGGGTGGAGAGTGAGGCCCTCTGTGCTCCAGGGAAACTGGTCTAACGTGTCTTTAGACAAATATTTTCAGAAACTGTTTCATGAGCCCAGTCCTTCCATCTCTTCATATCTAGAGAAGCACTAACCCTCCACCCTGACATCAGCTCTTCATGACTAACAGAAAACCTTTCGTCACCACTTGATCGCGGTGACCTCCGCGTTCACCGAAAGCTCATATATTGGCCTTCCCCCGCTGCCTCTCTGCAACAATCCCTCAGAGCTCTCTGAGGTAGTCTCCCCCAGCTGCAGTCTTCATTTTGCCGCAAATAAACTTAACTTGAAACTCACATCGTGCATCTTTTTAGTCAAAGGTTCCTACACGTTGGGGCTGCACAGGCGGGAGAAAGACCAGGACCTGAACTCCAAACCCTTCCCCCAGCCCCGTGCCGCCTCCGCCCCTCCTCCTGGACCCTTCTTCCGCCCCCTCCTCCCTAAACCGCAGGCCCGTCGCCCCGCCCACTTCCGCCGCCTGGCGTGGTCTCGCGATACCTGCGTGGTCTCGCGACCCGGGCCGGTGGGCGGGGCGGGCCGTGACTGGCGCGGCCGGGGGGCGGCTCCGCCTGCGCGCGAGCGAGCGGAGGGCACAGTAGTCCACGCGAGCGCCATGGCCGCCTTACGCGCCCTGCTGCCCTGCGTCCGCGCCCCGCTGCGGCCCTGGCTCTTGTGCCCGGTGCAGCGCTCCTTCGCCTCGAGTGAGTGCGGGGCCGCGGGGGCAGGCCGCTGTTGGTGTCCCCGGGCCTCTTCCTGGGCCTGGACCCCTGGGCCGCACCGCGCCGCTGCCGGGGAGCGTCCGGCCTGACTCCCCCGCCCGGCACCTCCTTCCCGAGCGCGCGGAGCCCTGGGATCTCTAGCGTCTCGACCCCGGGGACTCGGGGCTGAGAGCCAAGACCTCTGGCCACTTCGGCAGTTGAGAAAGCCCTCAGACTGGAGAGGACGCGCGGTCCGCGCACCTGCAGTCGGAAGGGGCCGCGCGTGCTGTCCCGGGCTGCCTCCTGCCAGCCTCCCCAGGTCCCCTGCTTCTCCGGGTTCTGCTTGCCCCACCCCCGGCAGCCGGGCACCCCCCGCCCGCCCCTCCACCACCCCGTGTTTCCCAGAACTCTTGGCCACATCTCTGGGAACGAATCCCTGCAGCCTCTTCCCTCACCTGTGTGTCCACTTAACCTAGCTGTTACCTGGTGTTGATGTTCCCCGAGTCCCTTCTGACCACCTGCTTCTGCATCCTGCCTGTCCCCAGCCGTCTTTTTGGGGGCTTGTATGTGGAGTGTGGGGGGTGCTGCCTTCACATGGGTGATTTCAGTCACTCCCCAGCAAGCCCACCGGGTAGGTACCCCGTTCAAGGAGGCAGCTGCCTTGGTTAAGCTTCCCCCCAGGTCACTCTGGCTCCGAGGCCTGAGCAGGCTGCCCCTCCTGTTCTGGCAGTTGCCCTTTGCCTGTGTGCACTTCACCCAGTTGGCATCTGTTTAAAGAGCGAGTTTCTTCATCTCTTGTTTCTACAGGATCCAAGGCATCTGCAGCACAGGTTCAGGGAGATACCAACCAAAACACTCAGGAGAAAGGCTGCTGGCCATTGCTGGGGTTGTCTTAGCTTAAGGAAGCGCTGCAACAGCCGTGAAAGCAGAGAGCCCTGCAGAAGCCCTCGCGTGGTGCGAGCTGCGGCTCCAGGGACTGGGCAGGGCCCTCAGGCCCACCGGACAGGACCAGGCCCTGTCCCGCGGCGGAACGCATCCCCCAGTTTGATGCCTCTGTAACTGGGAATCCCGGTTTCCCCTTTCTTCCCAGGTGCAGCCTTTGAGTACATCATCACAGCAAAGAAGGGAAAGAACAGCAACGTGGGCTTGATCCAGCTGAACCGCCCCAAGGCCCTCAATGCGCTCTGCAATGGCCTGATTGCGGAGCTCAACCAGGCACTGCAGGCCTTCGAGGAGGACCCAGCCGTGGGGGCCGTTGTCCTCACAGGCGGGGAGAAGGCGTTTGCAGGTGAGCCGCTCAGCATGCTGCATGTGATCACACCTGTGGCGTGGCAGGCAGCCTTCTGCCTCCATGAAGGCATCAGGCAAGTCCTGCAACTTGGGGACTTATTTACATAAGGCAGACCAAACCCGGAGCTGCTTGGAGCGGCCTCTCTGATTAATGTTGAGCATGCCCTGCCAGCACAGTTAGCCTGCTCAGAGGCAGGCGGGTTTCGGGCGAGAGGGGCGTGAGTGAGCCCGCCTCCCCTGAGCCCCCTCCTGCTGTCTCCTGTCCGCGTCCCTCTGCGTCGCTGCTGTCACCGTGCCCCCAACCCAGCTGTGTGTCCATGTGGTCTCCCCCAGAGCCCAGCGCTCACCCTTGGACGCTCAGCAGTGGCCTCTATAACTGGAGCATCTTTCCCACCACCCAGCTGGAGCCGACATCAAGGAGATGCAGAGCCACACGTTCCAGGACTGCTACTCTGGCGGATTTTTGAGCCACTGGGACCAACTCACACGTATCAAGAAGCCGATCATAGCTGCTGTCAATGGCTATGCTGTGAGTGTTCCCCCCCGCACCCCCTGCCACCTCCTTGCACTCAGAGCACCCGAAGGAACTGTATTTGCACAGTAGCACCGGTTTTTATTTGGAGGAGGCTGTGTCTTGCTCTCAGTGCTACAAAAGAGCCAAGACCTGTAAGGCGTTCAGCACCTGCTCTGTGGGAGGGGCTCAGCTGCTGGCCTTTGGATCCCCCTGTTAGTAAAGCCCCCTAGTCTTCAGCGTGGTCCCTGAGACTCCCCAGGAGCTGCCGCCCCCTCTGCAAGGTTAAGGGCACAGGTGTTGGCTTTCTGTGCAGTTTTGATGACTTTCCAACCTGCACCACCTTGTAAATTAACTCCTTCTGCTGCCATTGAAAGCTCTGGGTGCCCCATTTGGGTCAGGTCTCCTGTAGGCACCTGGATGACTCAGAGGCTCTGGGGCTGGTTGTGGCCTGTACGGAAGTGAGAAGGACCTCTCAACTCACAGTTCCTTAGTGAAGCTTCCTTGGGTGAGCGGGTCAGCGGGCAGAGTGTATTGGAACACAGCAGCCTCTCAGTTCTCCCCTCTCTTGGCTGCCTTGTAGCTCCCTCAGCCGAGTGGAGTGGCCGCAACAGACACTGTAGGACACGCAAGGCCACGAGAACTTGCTTTCCGGCCCTCGCCAGAAAGCCTGGCAGAGTCCACTGTGCGTGTAGCTTATGGGAGCAGTTCCCTGACTGGCCATCTCTGTGTTGACTGCTGACGTCACCCTCGGCTGACCCCACTCTGCCCACTGCCTGGCCCGCTGGCCTGGGAATGCTGTACCCCAGGCTGCGTTCCTTTTTAACAGGAAATGTAAATGAGCAGATAGAGTGATTCTGAACTGGGCTCCTCTGCGGTGCCTCTTGTTTTGCAGCTGGGTGGCGGCTGTGAACTTGCTATGATGTGTGACATCATTTATGCTGGAGAGAAAGCCCAGTTTGGGCAGCCGGAGATTCTCATAGGAACCATCCCAGGTAAAGGCTCTAGAGTCAGCTCTGCAAGTCATCGCCCAAGTCTCCCTCTGCCAGGCATCTGGGCTGTCTTGGCGTCAGACAGAAACAGCAGGACTGTCATGTGAGCCTGGCTGCGCGACCTTCCCCGTGGGGCTGTGGGGCCTGGGCCCCTGCCGGCTCCTCTGGGCTGGCACGCTGGCTTCTAACCGCAGTGACTCTTGCTGCCGAGCGCCCGTGGTGGGTCCTTGTAGGTCAGCAGCTCGGAGAAGAAAACACGGTGACCACGGGCCAGCGCTGAGGGCTCCTGTTTCAGTGGCCAGAGCGAGACCCGTGGCCTCAGCAGGTTCAGAGCAGGGAAGCACAAGGGGCCCAGGGCACAGGGCAGAGGCCTGAGCGTGGGAAGGAGGCTCCCCTGTGATGTCTGGGTCTCCCCAGTTCTGCCCGCCCCCAACCGAGTGCTGTAGGTCTTCAGGCCCTGGACGCTTGCCAGCAGCTTCTCGGCCACAGAGCGGCATGCCCAGCAGCCTTCTGCCCCTGCAGGTGCAGGGGGCACCCAGGACTGACCCGTGCCGTCGGAAAGTCACTGGCCATGGAGATGGTCCTCACTGGCGACCGGATCTCAGCCCAGGATGCCAAGCAAGCAGGTACAGGCTGGGGCCGCCCCACGAAGTTAGCCCCTTGGGAGCTGAGTGGAGAGGGGAGGGCCTCACCCAGCGACTCCCACAGTGATCAGCACAGAGCTTTCCGGCGTCCTGCGAGTCCAGGATGCTCACTGTCTGTGTCTATTTGAAATACCACCACGCACAGCAGAGTGACTCAGATTTCCACGTGGATTAAAGACTAACAGTGAAACCCTCCCACTTCTCAGAACCAACGTGAACAATGGGGGGTCTCCAAGACACTGCAGGCAGCCCCTCTCCTGGCCCCTCAGTGACCTTTGACTGTAAGAGCCCCGTCACCTCGACAGCCAAGGGTGGCAGCCCCACCAGGGGGCGCTGAGGACCCTTCCTGAGTCTCTGGGAGGCCTGCGCTGTGACAGAACTGGAGCCAGCTGTCTCCACGTGTCGTTCACCTTCTTGTGCTGCAGGTCTTGTGAGCAAAATTTTTCCTGTTGAGACAGTGGTTGAAGAAGCCATCCAATGTGCAGAAAAAATTGCCAGCAACTCTAAAATTGTAACAGCAATGGCCAAAGAATCGGTGAACGCAGGTAGGGAGGAGGGTGGAGAGCCGCACGGGGGCAGTTGCGAGACTTGACAGTTTGGGGTCTGAATTGTGCATCTTAATTGATCTGGACAAAAACTGTGAGGATTCTCAGTATTCCGACCTTGGCTCTTTGTAGCATCCTAGTTTCTAGTTGCTTGCTCACAAATGCTGCTGAACTGGTCTCAGCTCCCCTTGGAAGCAGGACCTGAGAACTGGCCAGCCTGGGGGCCAGTGCTGGCGAGCAGAGGCAGCCTGGGAGGGTCCCCTGCACAACCCGGGAGGAAGAGGTTCCTCTCTGCTGCAGCCGCGCCTGACCGTCCAGGTGTGAGCCAGGGGCAGCTCTGCCCTCCTGGCTGAGGGTCTGGGCTCAGCAGCCCTCTTGGCCAGCAGAGCAGCTCTGACCACCCCTCTTGAGAATCACTTGCATGTTAACACAGCGATTTCATCTCAGCGTTGGAGTGAGGCTGCCCCTTTGCTTGTTCCGCATGTGAGGGCAGTGAGTGTCCCTAGAGGGCCGCGCTGCCCCAACCCTGCCTCTGCTCCCTCACCCTTAAGTGCATGGAGCGTTCGGTGAGGCCTGGGACGCCTGTCACCGCCTGACGCTGGTCACGGGAGCTGGCTGCAGGTGCTGCCGCAAAAGCTTCCACGAGCCCCGCACCCCCTCGCCTCTGCTGCAGGCTTAACCTGGGCCTCGCTCCGTTCTGCCCACACCTCCGTTTTCGGTGTCGTCCTATTTATTTGTCATGCTTCCAAAGTCCACATTCCTGGGCTTCCTCAGCCCCCTCGTGACTGGACAGTTTTCCATCTCACCTTCCACGCCGGTCCCCACACAGCACCAGGGAGCCCGGGAGCAGCTGTTCACTGGTCTGCAGCCGGGGCAGACCCTGGAGAGGGAGTCTGCACTTAATCCCATGACGTCAAAGTGCACATCGGTCCCCAGGCTGGTTCCTGCCTCTGGAGAAAGTGCTGCACTCCCAAGTCTGTGTCTCAGCTCCTCACTGCAGGGTTTTCTTTTTCAGCTTTTGAAATGACATTAGCAGAGGGCGTTAAATTGGAGAAGAAGCTCTTCTACTCAACTTTTGCCACCGTGAGTAGCCTCACTCATGCGGGAAATCACAGGGTCCAGCCGTGAAAGCTCTGGGATTTGCTTGTAGATTTTATCACCATTTCTCTCTGGTCAGAACTCAGCCTCCCTGTAGCTGAGCAGTGACGTTTGCAAATAAATGGGACTTCCCTGGTGGCTCAAGCCATAAAGAATCCACCTGCAGTGCAGGAAACCTGGGTTCGATCCCTGGGTCGGGAAGATCCCCTGGAGAAGGGAATGGCAGCCCACGCCAGTGTTCTTGCCTGGAGAATCCCAAGGACAGAGGAGCCTGGCAGGCTACAGTCCACGGGGTCACGCAGAGCTGAACACCACTGAGCAAATAACAGCACATCGTGTAGAAGTTCAGAGTACAGAAATGTTTACACTTATTTCTTATTACAAAATGTTGAGATCCTTTAATGGACTGGAACCTGGTGGTCCGGAGTTGATGATAAAAAGTAAAGGCGAGAAAGGCTGATACTCCTTGGTTTATGCAGAAAGCCAGCAAAGCCCCTGGCATGGGCTCGCTCTGTTCACAGAGGCCTCAGGCGCCCTCTCGATGGGGTGAAGGCGCAGAGCGCCTTCCTGAGAGGGCGTTAGAAGCCCGGGCAGGAAAGTGAACTCAGAGGGCCTCTGCGCTCCAAAGAAATAGCCTGAGAGAGAAAGAGAGGACCCTGGGACCAGATCTCTGATGAAGCAAAGGTGTTTTAATCAACATAGTGTGGGCATATATACTGTCTTACAAGGTAGATAATCTCAGCAAAGATAAAGATTAAAACTCCAGATGTACAAAACATAGGTGAGCCATATTAAAAGAGAGAGAGAGTTGTAAACAATCACCTTTACCGAATGGTTCACGAGGAGGAAGAGGGTGCTTATCACCGTATAGAAATGCTAATGAAGGAAATGCCTGGATTCCTCAGCCCCAGGGAGGGGCTTGCCTCTCCTCTAAATTCCTGAGTAGCTGGGAGCTAATACGGAGCAGAGAATTCCTGACAGATCCAAAACGGGGCCTATGGAGCCTCCTGTTAAATGCTTCCTGACAACGAAAGATCTTAGGAGTTGCACACTTAAATAGCAGCTCCTGTGTTTAAAAGGCAGTCTGTTCACTCAGAATTTCCCTAGATTGCTCCAGTTACTTGGAATGGGGATTGAGTATATTTTAACACTATACTTTGAAACCTTGACACATTATTTTCTAGGGCATCTGCTAGTAACTTGAAGGAAGTCATTCTTTTAATAGTCCCTAAAATTCATCTCTTACTATCGGGAAGTCATAAATAGCTGTTTCATGATTAAAGTGACTTTGGTTCTTGAGGAGGTGCAGATATGTGTGTGTGCACATGTGAGTGCATGCGTGTACTGAGTGCATGTGTGTGGTGTGAGTGTGTGCACGTGGTGTGAGTGCATTGTGTGTACATGTGTGTGAGTACGTGTGTGGGGGTGCATGTGTGTCATGTGAGTGCATGTTGTGGTCTGAGTGCATGTATGTGTGATCACGTATGTGCACTGTGAGTGCATGCATGTGGTATGAGTGTATTCATGTGTTGTGAGTGCATGTGTGAGTATTGCGTGTGTATACTTGTGTGTGAGTGCACACATGTACTGTGAGTGCATACATGTGTGAGTGCATGTGTGTGCGTATTGCATGGGTACACTTGTGTGTGCGTGCATGCATGTCTGTGAGGATTCCTGTATTGTGAGTGTGTGTGTGTGTGTGTGTGTGCGCGCGCGCGCGTGCATGTGTGAGGAAGGAAGGCCAAAGTGGAGCCTTTCCCTGTGTCCTCCCTAACCCTCGGGACACCACGTGGCACAGGCCACGGCTGGACCCCGGCCATGATTTGGTGAGTGACCAGGTGCGTGCGCCTGGGATTCTCTGTGGATGGGGGTGTGTCCCACTCGGAGGTTAGTGGCCCCGAAGGACGGTCACCACGGCACGGCAGGGGTGCTTACTGTGAAATACCCATTCCCAGGCCCGCCCTCGCTGGTCAGGGACTTGGGTCATTCACCCTTGAGGTGACCCCACCACAGAGCCTGTGGGTGAGGATGGCTGAGGGCGAGAGGAGCTGGCAGGCAGTGAGCAGGCCTGGCCTCGGGAAAGGTCACCGTCCACCCCTGCTTCTCCTCCCCACAGGAAGACCGGAAGGAAGGGATGGCCGCGTTTGTGGAGAAGAGAAAGGCCAACTTCAAGGACCAGTGACAGCCGGCGGCCTCCGCCTCGGCCCCCTTTCCTAGAGGACGAGCAGCTTCAGAAGCTGATCAGTGCTGTCTTGTGCGCAGTGGCGGGGCCCTCGGCTTCCCTCCAGCTCTGCGGGTGGCGTGGGCTCACAGCCTGCGGGGGCAGGCGGCCTTCACCCAGTGGTCACGGGACCCCGGCTCGGTCCCTGTGTCGCTTGCAGCGGTGGCCACGGCCACTCGGAGTGAAGGCCTTGTTGCTGGGTCTCTAAAGAGACAGGCTCTTGACTGACAGACTTCAGGTCACATTAGGCCTTTTTTTGGTCATTTCTATCCTTTCGTGTTCCATCACTTTTTAAACACTTTTGTCTGTCATTCTAAGCAACAGCATTCAAACAGAACAGGGTCCGCGAAGGGCCCCCATCCTCGTTGAGGTGACTGCCTGGCTCTTAGGGGTTTCTGTGCCCACGCGCTCACATGTGAAACTCTGTTTTCTTTCTATGAAAATGAACATTTCTGCTTCTTTCGCACAAACGCACTCTGTTCTTTCGTGACTGATTCTTTTTCGTTCTAAAATAGATAACAGAAAGCTTGCTGTTGATCCATTTTTGAATGTGCGCTTGGCAGCGGTGCGCCCAGCGTCCTCAGCAGCCTCCATGCGGCTTCATTGCCCCAAACAGAAACTACGCCGCAACACTGCTCCCTGCCTGGCCCCCCACCTGCCCCCCAGGTCCTGGGCACCTTTATTGCACTTTCTGTTGCCAAATTGCATATGACATTTCCAAAGTCCACGCAGGTTGTAACAGTAACAGTTCCATTTCTTTTTGCGGCTGAATACGATTCCTACTCGCGTCCTTTTTGGTGGCCCTGAAGGCTTCCGTGACATGTGCCTTGTGATCTGCCTGCTCGAGTGGCGTAGGGTGTTGAGACCGTGCCCAGGCTCCTGTGTCGGCGCCGTCGTGACAAGAGTGCAGCACACGTTCTCTGCGTGAACCCTTGCACTTCAGCTCAGGCACGTCTCTGAGGGTCCTGTCATGCCTCAGAACCGCTGCCTCCTCTCCAGCCCCTCACAGTACACGCAGCAGGCAGGCCAGGGTGCAGCCTCGTCCCCCTTGGCAGAGGGTTGCAGAGCGGCTCACATGGGGCCCTCGCCCCCAGCTGTGCCGATAGACCGGAACGCCAGGGCGCGTGATTGAGGGTGCTGGATGAGGGGGTCGCCCTCGCGCGGAGAGCGAGGAAGCAGGCGCAGAGGCACGGCGAGACCAGGCTCCCCTGGGAGCCGTGACAGACGTGGGGAGCCACGTGCTAAAGCTGTGTAACCAGGGTTTGTGCAGGTCACGCACCATCTAGAATGAGCCAACAGAAGTAAATGCACTAGTTTAACTTTGCAGACGTGCCGGGCCCGGCCTCATAACTGAGTCCGAGCGGGACTACGCTACTGGTCCAGTGACCAAGACGCGCGCCCAGCGCAGGGGCCTGCCTGAGTTCAGCCCCTGATCGGACAGCTAGGTCCCACGTGCTGCAGCTGAAAAGAGAAGCTGCAGAGAAGACTGCGAGCCGTCGCTGAGACCCAGCAGCCACATAACTAGTAAGTCTAGCTCTGACATGGAGCCCGAGTGCTGGGGCCGGGTGGAAGGGGCCCTTCCGAGGCCCACAGGCAGCCTTGTCCTAGTGGCTCAGCTGGAAGCTGAGGAAGGGCTGGACGTGGGGCCCATGTGAGTGCCCGTGTGTGTCTCAGAGGCCTGCACCCACAGGCCGTGTGGGTTTCAGAATGTGGCAGGGATGGGTCCCACCCTCAGGCCCAGGGAACAGAACCTTCTCTTTGGGCTGTGTGCTGGCCCCGGGCTTGGGAGAGACGACTGTCCACGTGTGACCACGTGCTTTGCTGTGGGTGAGGGCAGCAGGCAAACCCTAGACGGATGGCAGGGACCACAGGCCCAGAGAGCCCTCCACTGCCTCTCGAGTTGTTGACCTCCCCCCGCATGTTGGTTTCGGGTTGTGATTGGTTTTTGAAGCTGAGAACTCTTCTCATCTACCCATAAACTTGGTTTTTCCTTTCTTTATTTCTACTAAAAAAACAAGCTTCAGGGAACGTTAACCGCGAGTCTCTCCACTCAGGCTCTGCAGCGGGCTGTGCTCACACTGGGTGCAGCCTGCTGCTGCGGGTGGCTGGTGTACAGCCTGCCGGCCACCTCCCTGGGCAGCTCTGGCCACCAAGGCTCCTCAGGGACGGGCAGTGGGTGTGGATGTCAGTTGTCTTCAGGTCACTCCCCCGGAACCTGCCGGGCCTCGGCGCGTCACCACAGGCAGGGCTGGGCTCCACTGAGGGATGAGGTGGGGGGCGGGGCCCGAGGGGGGAGGGCCTGGCAGGCTCTGCGCTGGGCTTTCCTGCAGGGCCAGCAGCAGCGGGTCCTCCGGCGAGCAAGCAGCCAGCCCTGAAAGGAGGGCCGAGCACGGAAGGCTGAGGGCTGGCTGGCCTAGCAAAAGCGGGGCTACAGGCTGGCCGTGAGGTTAGGTGCTGGGTTCTAAGGCAGGGGTATGACCCAGCTGGTGCAGGCATGGGCATCTGAACTGGGGTCCGCCCTCTATCCTGAGTGCGTGGATTGGAGGGGGGCGGTGCCGGGCGTGGGGGGTAGGGATGGACCAGACAGGGTGGAAGGCCAAGGGTGGTGTAGCAGGATTTTTGTCAACATCTTGGCACAGGAGCCATCTGCATTAGTCAGCTACTGCTGCGTGACAAATTATTGCCAAATTTATTAGATTTTAACACCAAAGCAAGTGTTTTGAAGGGAGAAACCATACAGCCTTTTCTGACACGCCCCCAGAAGCCAGGCAGCTTGTAGAGCATATCCTATTGGAGGCAGTCACAGAGGCCCGCCTGGTTCAAGAAAGGAGACAGACCCGCCTCGGGAGGCACAGCACACGCGGCATGGTGGTGGTGCCACTGGGGAGGCCAGTTAAACGCGTCCGCTGACGAGAATGCACAGCCTGAAGCTGAGAGTTGTGTTTATGCAGCAGCCTTGCTGAAGACTTCAGCCCTGGACACAGCCTCTCAGAGTGCTATGCGGGGCCTGGTCCACAGAGCTGAGGGAATGTACGGAGATAGGGCAGGGCCCCCCAGAGAAAGAAGCAGGAATGGCTTGACTGACCGTGCTCAGTTCAGTCGCTCAGTCGTGTCTGACTTTGTGACCCCACGGCCTGCAGCACGCTTCCCTGTACACCACCAAACCGAGTTTTCTCAAACTCTCTTGTCCATCGAGTCAGTGATGCCATCCAACCATCTCATCCACTGTCTTCCCCTTCTGCCTTCAGTCCTTCCCAGCATCAGGGTCTTTTCCAGTAAGTCAGTTCTTCACACCAGGTGGCCAAAGGATTGGAGCTTCAGCATCAGGCCTTCCAATGAATATTCAGGACTCATTTCCTTTAGGATGGACTGATCTGATCTTGCAGTCCAAGGAACTCTCAAGAGTCTTCTCCAACACCACAGCTCAAAAGCATCAATTCTTCAGCGCTCAGCTTTCTTTATGGTCCAGCTCTCACATCCATACATGACTACTGAAAAAACCATAGCTTTGACTATATAGACCTTTGTCAGTAAAGTAACGTCTCTGCTTTTGAATATGCTGTCTAGGTTTGTCATAGTTTTTCTTCCAAGGAGCAAGCATCTTTTAACTTCATGGCTGCAGTCAAATCTACAGTGATTTTGGAGCCCAAGAATATGAAGTCTCTAACTGTTTCCATTGTTTCCCCATCTTTTAGCCATGAAGTGATGGGACCGGATGCCATGATCTTAGTTTTCTGAATGCTGAGTTTTAAGCCAGCTTTTTCACTCTCCTCTTTCACCTTCACCAAGAGGCTCTTTCTTTAGCTCCTCTTTCTGTCCTAAGAGTGGTGTCATCTGCATATCTGAAGTTATTGATATATCTCCCAGCAGTCTTGATTCCAGCTTGTGCTTCATCCAGCCCTGGATTTCGCATGATGTACTCTGCATATAAGTTAAATAAGCTAAGTGACAATATACAGCCTGGACTTAGTCCTTTTCCAATTTGGAACCAGTCTTTTATTCCATGTCCGGTTCTAACTGTTGCTTCTTGACCTTCATACAGATTTCTCAAGAGGCCAGTATATTACAGGGATGGTATGGTATTTCCATCTTTTGAAGAATTTTCCACAGTTTGTTGTGATCCACACAGTCAAAGGCTTTGGCGTAGTCAATAAAGCAGAAGTAGATGTTTTTCTGGAATTCTCTTGCTTTTTCTAAGATCCAACGGATGTTGACAATTAGATCTCTGATTCCTCTGCCTTTTCTAAATCCAGCTTGTACATCTGGAAGTTCTCAATTCACATAATATTGAAGCCTACTTGGAGGATTTTGAGCATGACCTTGCTAGCATGTAAAATGAGTGCAATTATGTGGTAGTTTGAGCATTCTTTGGCATTGCATTTCTTTGAGGTGGGAATGAAAACTGACCTTTTCCAGTCCTGTGGCCACTGCTGAGTTTTCCAAATTTGCTGGCATCTTGAGTGCAGCACTTCCACAGCGTAAGAGGCAGTCTTGATGCAAGACAGCCCGTTTTGCTCTGAGCCATCTTGTGATCTGGACCCGGTCGTGGTGCTGGCCCTTGAACAGGTCTCAGTCAGTCATCAGTGACCTAAAGGCACAGAGGAACACAGGGACAGAGAAAATGCAGCGGCTCCTTCCCGAGGGATAAACACGATAACACACTTTGAATTCTGCAGGAACTAAGGCTCCCACCCAGGTGGAGGGTGGGCTGATGATGTTGACCCTCCTGACTTAAGACAACAAAGACTTGGACGCTGTTGATGTGACCTTTGCTCCAGTTCTATGTTGAATTCTCTGCTCAAGCCCCTCTGGTGGTGCCCTTAGCTTAAAACTTCCCCAGTTTTGCTAGTGGGAAAAATCCCTCATGTTTTCCTTACTTGCTGTGAGTGATGAATTCTTTCTTTTCATCATCTTTGCCAGCTTGGTTGGGTCTTTTTGACCTCACTGAGAGGCGAACCCAGTTTTCAGGTAACAAGAGGAGCCAGTATATATAGGGAGTTTTTGCAAACAAAAAACCAGTTAGTTGGAACAGCAAAAGATCACTGCTAACTAAAGAAAATCAGACATCTTAATGGATTTAGTGCCTGTGTGTAGGCAGATGCCAGCAATCGGGCTCCTTGGAATTGTGCCTTTAATACGTATCTCAGCTGTCCAGAGGCTTCCCTGACGGCTCAGACAGTAAAGCGTCTGCCTGCAATGCAGGAGACCCGGGTTCGATCCTTGGTCTCGGAAGATCCCCTGGAGAAGGAAATGGCAACCCACTCCAGTACTCTTGCCTGGAAAATTCCATGGACAGAGGAGCCTTGTAGGCTACAGTCTATGGGGTTGCAAAGAGTTGGACACGACTGAGTGACTTCACTCACTTCACTTCAGCTATCTAGGGCCAGGATCATTTTTTCTTCTCCATAGTAAACCCCCTCAGGGTGCAACTCAGGTGCAGCTGCTGTGGCTGAAGGCTTGGTGGCCTCACTATCCTTTTAATGACATGGTGTGCATGCGTACTAAGTCATTTCAGTCATGTCTGACTGTTTGCAACCCTGTGGACTGTACCTCGCCAGCCTCCTCTGTCCATGGGATTCTCCAGACAAGCATACTGGAGTGGGTTGCCATGCCCTCCTCCAGGGGATCTTCCTGACCCAGGGATTGAACCCGTGTCTCATGTCTCCTGCATTGGCAATAGGGCCCCCTGGGAACACAGCAGGGACATTCTTTGTCCACAAACAGCAGCCAAGGTTAGGTCTCAGGACCACAGTCCTGACTCAGCCCTGGAGGCTGAGGCTATGGCCTCCCCTTTGGGGTGATGGGTGTCCTCTCCCAGCCTCTGAGCATGGTGCACAGGAGGTGGTGTGGTAGGTGGTCCCGGCTCTGAAGGACTGAACCCAAAGGGGTTAACCCAGAGCTAGCATCCCGGCTTCCGGGCCAAAGAGTGGAGTCAGAGAGCTACTGTCCAGAGCAGGGGTGCTGCCCCAAGCCAGGCCCCTGAGGGTCTCAGCAGGCTGACCTGGGAGACGGGAGGGGTGCTCTCTGCACTGCTGTTGGGAGGAGGTCGCCTCCACCTGTCCTCAGGGTCTTTCCAGTGTGAAGGGGCTGGCTGAAGAAGTCAGCCCCACTCCTCCCCACCCCAGGGCATCACAGACCCTGTGGGCTGGAAGGGGTGGAGTGAGTCAGCAAAGCCTGGGGCAGAACAGAGGCCTGGAGCAAGGAAGGTGCTGGGGCGCTCCAACCACACATGTGGGACTCCGGGTCCTGGACCCAGTGGGGTCCCAAAGCCCCAAATCTGCGGCTGCTGGTGAAGAGGAAAAGTTACAGTTTTACAGAACCTCCTGCTCATTCTGCCTCTGTAACTCAGCTTGCTCCTTGCAAAGTCTGGATCACGCAGTCTCAGAAAGTGGGGACTCACAGTACTAGGAACTGGAGCTTATCTCACTCACCCTTGTCCTGCTCTTTGCAGTTGCCCAGCCCCTGCAAACCTGCTTAATCATGCCTGTCAGTGTAAAGGTCAGACGTCTCCCTCCCTATCCTGACTGAGGAATCTTCCCTGGTGGCTCAGAGGGACTGATGTTCCCTTAGTTTAAACCAGCATATGACAGCTAGTGTTGCCCACTATCAAGTGAAAAAGAAAAAAAGCGAAAGTCGGTCAGTCATGTCTGACTCTTTGCGACTATACAATCCATGGAATTCTCCAGGCCAGAATACTGGAGTGGGTAGCTTTTCCCTGGAAGATACTGGCATGGGGAGATGTTCCCCGGAAGATCCTCCAGGGGATCTTCCCAACCCAGGGATCGAACCCAGGTCTCCGACATTGCAGGGGGATTCTTCACCAGCTGAGCCACAAGGGAAGCAAGCCCAAGAATACTAGAGTGGGTAGCCCCTCCCTTCTCCAGGGAATCTTTCTGACCCAGGAACTAAACGAGGTTTCCTGCATTGCAGGTGGGTTCTTTACCAACTGAGCTATGAGGGACGCCCACTATAGGGAAGTGAAGTCGCTCAGTCTTTGAGACCCCATGGACTGTAGCCTACCAGGCCCCTCTGTCCATGGGATTTTCCAGGCAATAGTACTGGAGTGGATTGCCCTTTCCTTCTCCAGGGGATCTTCCAGACCCAGGGATCGAACCCAGGTCTCTAGCATTGTAGACAGACGCCTTACCGTCTGAGCCACCGGAAAGCCCACTATAGTCTGTCTCCAAGAACTCTGTAACCCTCTGTTTGGAGCTTAGAGCTTGGAGTGCTAACTCCTCTGGGCCCCCTGACATAATAACTGGGATGGGATGGTGTCCACCGCTCCCCGAACGACCCCTAGTCCGCAGCGCTTGGCTGGGAACCCTCCGTCCAGACCCCGCCCATTCCCAGGACCCGCCCCTCGCTCGCCCCGCCCCTGGCCGCCAGCCCCGCCCCGCGCAGCCCCGCCCCTGGCCGCCAGCCCCCGGCCGCGACCATGGTGGTGCTCAAGGGCGTCCCCGCGCTCCTGTCCCCGGAGCTGCTCTTCGCCCTGGCGCGGATGGGGCACGGAGATGAGATCGGTGAGCGCGGGGTCCGAGCCTCCGCGAGAGCCGGCGGGGCCGCAGGCGGGCAGGGCGCCGGGCCTGGGCGGGGGCGGGCAGGTCCGGTTCCTTCTGCAGCCCGGCGTCCGGGCCGAGCGGCCCCGCGCACGCCCCGCCGCAGCCCGCGCTCCAGCCCCGTCCGCTCACGGCCCTCGGGCCCGCACCGCCGGCGCCCGGGCTGGTCAGGGACGTGTGCGTCGGTCTCTCTTCCTGGGACCGCGGCCGCGCGCCCGGAGCCCGCTCAGCCTTCGCAGGCTCCGGTCCCCCGCGATCGCAGACCCGGGCGGGGCGGGGCGAGTCCTTAGGCGTCGGCCCTGCGGCTCCGGGTCTGTGCCCCCGACGCGGCGCGAGGAACGTGGGCCGACCCAGCGCTGATGTCTGGCCGTGCTGGCCCTCCAGTTCTTGCAGACGTGAACTTCCCCAGCAGCTCCATCTGTAGAGGCGGCCCGGAGGAGATCCGCGCCGACGGTGAGCCCCGCCTGCCGCAGGGTTGGGGGGAGGGTGCGCTGGGCTCTGCCCGCCCCCACCAAGCCCGCAGGCACTGCCCCAGGGACCCGGGAGGTCTCTGCTGATTCTCCCCGCAGCCCCCGCCCCCAGACGGGAGTCTGGGCCTCCTGCCCCGTCTCGCGCAGCACTTGGTGGCCTCTTACAGATGGGAAGACAGGCCTGGCCGAGCAGCGGTGCCCAGCGCAGTGCGTGAGCTCGGCATGCGCTCTGCCGTAGAATCCCCGCCCTGCTGCTGCTGAGTCACTTCAGTCATGTCCGACTCTGTGCGACCCCATAGACGGCAGCCCACCAGGCTCCCCTGTCCCTGGGATTCTCCAGGCAGGAACACTGGAGTGGGTGCCATTTCCTTCTCCAGCCAGCACTGGTGACCTGGCCCCAAATGTTCCAGGTGTCCGCACACTCCCACGCCTCTAAAGGCCTTCTTACCTTCTCACGGGGGTGGGTGGGGGGAGCAGGGCAGGTCGCATAAGGGGACAGTGGGAGGTGAGACTGGGGGTTCGGACCAGGTCCTGGAGGGGTTAGCAGTCCTGAAGGCAGTGTGGGTGGGCTGGGCTTGGATGTGCCTGGTGCTTCCCACCTCCAGTGATGTTCTGAGGGTGGGACAGCCCTTTCTTTTCATGGACTTCTGTATTTCCCAGTTTTGTACATGAACACACATTAGTTTAACAATCAGAAACCAGCTTTCAGGAGAGCAGAGGGCCTTGGAGCCAAGTGGGGCAGGTCTGAGGGCAACCAAGAGAGGCCTCTTTCCAGACCCCACTATCATCTCAGGGTGTCATTTCCAGGGCCTCCTGGGATCAAGAAAGTGGCCTGGGTGCCCCTCCTGGTGGATGTGTGTTTTAGGTCACCACTAACGGCCTGTGTGGAGGAGTGAAGGTGGGGTGGGCAGGGGCAGACAGAGACAGGGGCCATGGCTCCAGCGGGGAGACTCAGTGTGAGCTGGTTGGTGTCCCCAGGCGGGCCGCTTGCACCCATGTCTGAGGCTGGCCTCTGCCCCCAGGCCTGGGCATCCCCCAGCTCCTAGAGGCCGTGCTGCAGCTGCTGCCCCTGGACACCTACGTGCAGAGCCCGGTAAGGCTGCCCCGGGCCTTGGCTTACCCTCTGCCAGAACGCAGGGGCTACTTGCCCAGATGGGGTGGGGAGGACATGTGTTCCCGAGGAGCTGAACCAACCAGAGGAGCCCTGAGGGCGCCCAGGACAGGGGTGGGTGGCCACAGAGCCAAGCCTCTCTGTCTCTAGGCTACGGTCATGGAGCTGGTGCCCAGCGACAGGGAGAGCGGCCTGCTGGCCCCAGTGTGGACAGCTATCAGTCCATCCTTTCCAGGGCTGGCTATGAGGTGAGCCTAAGATCCCCACGGGGAAAGGGCTCAGGGACCCTCTGTGCCTTGGAGGCCCAGGAGAAGTGAAAGACAGCCCCGGAACTCTGCACCACAGTTATGCGAGATCCTGCCGCGGCCAACCCCCTCCCTCCCGGGACCCTCATCTGTCTCTGCTTGGGGGTCCTCACACACCCCATCCTGGGAGCAGCAGGGCACTCTTGGCTCCCACTTGTGGCCAGAGGCCTAGCCCGGTGCTGCCTGTCACCCCTTGTCCTGCAAAGGGCCAGGCAGGTCTCGGGTGGGACTTTCCTGAAAGGACCTGGGGCTCCTGGTCTGGACAGTAGCCCCCCGCCCCCACCATCACCCTGCTGCTGCTGCTGCTAGGTCACTTCAGTCGTGTCCAATTCTGTGCGATCCCATAGATGGCAGCCCACCAGGCTCCCCTGTCCCTGGGATTCTCCAGGCAAGAACACTGGAGTGGGTTGCCATTTCCTTCTCCATTGCATGAAAGTGAAAAGTGAAAGTGAAGTCAGTCAGTCATGTCCGACTCTTAGCGACCCCATAGACCACTGCCCACCAGGCTCCTCTGCCCATGGGATTTTGAGCTCAGGTGATTCAGGGGCCCCAAGCAGGTGGCCACCATGGCCCCCTGTGTCCCTGCCTGCCCAGTCGCACAGGTCGGAAGGCCAGTGTCCTTGGGGCCCCTGCCTGCAGAGTTTCCCATTGCCCCCGGTCCTGAGCCTCAACCTTCCCGCTCTGCCTTCCAGTTCTCCCTGGGAATGATGGAGAGGTTTGCATTTTATGAGCGGGCGAAAAAGGCTTTTGCTGTTGTGGCAACTGGGTGAGTTCTGGCTGGATCCACTGGGTCGCACTATGTCTGCCGAGCAGGGTCCCTACCCCTCCCCACTCCAGAGCTCTCTCTACCCTCCATGCAGCCCCTGCCCCTGGACTAAACACCCCACAGGGAATGAGGGAGGCAAGGGGTTTGCTGGGCATGCCCAGGTGGGGGCCAGAGCGGTGGTGCGGGCAGCCGGGGCCTCTCCATCCCCGCCTGGTGCTCAGCCTGCTCCTTGTGCAGGGAGACAGCCCTCTACGGAAATCTCATCCTCAAGAAGGGCGTGCTGGCCCCTGAAGACCTGTGCTAAGCCTGTTGAAGACCACCCACCCAGAGAGGATTCTACACCCCCCGAGCCTGCCGAGGCCACCAGCAGAACGTCCGTCCGGTGGCCAGATGAGCCAGCCTGGCCCTCCTTGGCAGTACCCAGAGCTCGCCCCACCGGGGTCTTCTGTGGGCCTCTGCTGAGCGGGGCCGGGATCATCCCATTATGAAAATGATGCAAAAGTGCGGTGGCATGCCCCATGTTGGGTCCAAAGCTTTAAACAGTAGCTGTTTCCTGACTCACAGAGGCCTGTTTGGTGCTGAGTGCAAGGGAGGCTGTTGGCTCCCCAGAGAGCAGACCCCCACCCACTCTCAGTGAATCCTCTGCGGGAGGTAAGGCCTTCCTCCCAGCAGGTTTGGGTCACCTGCTTGGCAGGTCCCTGGATGTGGAACAAAAGTGCACACAGGTAGAGAGAGACCCGTGAGTGAAGAGACCACAGAGGGGGCCTAGGCAGGGCCTGGGGGTTGGGTGGGGGTCCTTGGTGATGCAGCACAGGGCGGGGGGCTGGAGGGGCTGTGTCAGCCGCCCGAGCAGCCCTGAGTGGGCGTGGGTTCGCGCTAGCCCTCCTCGGCTGCAAGGACTAAGGTAGTCCTTGAAGAGGGGGCTGGGGCCGTTCCCTCAGCCCGAAAGGTAGGAGGGAAGGTGTCGGGCTGGCCCGGAAGCTCAGGGGACCGACCAGACCAGCTGGTGGGGCAGTGCCGTGTTCCCGCTCCCGTGGGTAAGCGCCCACTGACAGCACACAGGAGCCTGAGTGTGTCTAGGAATGGCCGGGGTGGTAGAGGGGAAGGGGCCTGCGATGGCCTCCTGGCATCTTCTCAAACTGGGTCTCTTAACTACGGTGGGCAGGGGTCCCTCCCTGAGGGCTCCCTCCTTCCTCCTCCAGACTCTACAGGACTAGATGCGGGAGCTGGGGTGACCAGGGATCCCCAGGGCTCGGGGGAGGCTCCCGTGGTCTGGACCCAGGGCTGGTAGATCTGGAGGGCAGACAGGGACACCGGGCAGATCTGGGACTCAGCCCAGGGAAGGGACTGTGTTCTGGCCCGCCACCGCTGGGGCTTAATCTCAGACCTCTGACCCCAGCTGGCCACTTCCAGCCACAGAAGGGCCTCTCCGGAAACAGCTTTGAGGTTAGCTGCTCTCATTTAATATGTTCAGTTAAACTCGTTTGGGTGTTGAGTTAGCACTCCCATCCCTGCCCCCCAGGATGGTGTGCACTTTGCAGAATTTCATTCAAGTGCAAGGCTGCTTGTGCCCAGCGTGCTTGTGTGGGGTGCTTGCCGTGTGAGCCCATGGTTCCTCTTTGCTGCTGAGCGGAGTTCCGCCACTCCCCGGCACCTCTTGGGGGGGCTCTGGGTTGCTTCCAGCTCTTAGCTGTTACAGACAAGCTTGCTGTGAACATGAGTGGGGTAAGCACCTCTGTTTAAGGCTTGGCCATAGGGCACGTGTGTGTGTGTGTGTGTGTGTGTGTGTGTGTGTGTGTGTGTGTGTGTGACTTTGTAAGAAGCCCCCAGGCTGTTTCAGGCTGCTGAGCGGGTTGACCTCCCCAGCCCCAGAGAATGCGCGTCCCGCCGGGTCCTGGTGTTGCCTCCAGTCCTCATTCTCCTTCCCTGACGGTTAACGATGCTGCCCGTCCTCTCGTGGCTGCGGCCTTCTCTCTGCTGTCTTTGCTGACGCGAGTGGTCAGGTTCTTGCCCGTTCTGGACCAGGGCCTTTAACGATCCTGGTCCACACTTCCCCTGGGGCCCCAGCAGCTGACCTGCTGTCCAATGTGGTCCTGGCACTGCCCACCCAGGCTGCATCGGATCCCAAAGCTCAGGCTCAGGACTGCCCCGACAACACCCTTCTCCGGATGTCACTCCCAAGTCCCTCTGGCTGACTGGCTTTGGGTTCGGGGTCCCTACAACCCCTCCTCAGGCTTGATTACTTTCCTCAAGCAGCTCACAGAACTCAGGGAAAAAGCCACTCCCTGGACCACCGTTCACCCTAAAAGGACAGGACTCGGGAACCACCAGGTGCGTGGGTCCCGGACGGCGGCGCGTCCCTGCCCGCCTGGCCGCCTCTCTCCCCACCTCTTCACGGGCTCAGCAGCCCCAGAGCTGTCTAGACCCAGCCTTCTGATTTTCTCTGGAGGCTTCATGACATGCACTGCCCACTGGCGATTGATCCAACCCCCAGCCCCCTCCCCTCCCTCAGGACTGGGTGTGGGGCTGGAAGTTCCACCCCTTGATTCCTGCTGGGTCCCTGGCAACTGGCCCCATCCTTAGGGACCTTCCCAGAGTCACCTCTTTCGCACAATGAAGGGTCACACTCATCACAGGAAGTCCCAAGGGTTTTAGGACTTTTGTGCCAGGATCAGGGATGAAAACCACACGTTTCTGATGACAAATCACAGTGTCACAGCCTTTTTCACTTAGTCAAGCTCTTGCTGGGGATCCCCTGGGCCCACCAGAAGGGTCTTGTTCAGTTGTGTCCAACTCTTTGCGACCCCATGGATGCCAGGCTTCCCTGTCCTGCACGACCTGCAGCTTGCTCAGACTCACATCCGTTGAGTCGGTGATGCCATCCAGCCATCTCATCCTCGACTCGGTGGTTCCCGAGTCGTCCCCTTCTCCTGCCATCCATCTTTCCCAGCATCAGGATTTTTTCTAATGAGTCCGTTCTTTGCATCCGGTGGCCAAAGTACGGGAGCTTCAGCTTTACCATCAGTCCTTTCAATGAATATTCAGGACTCATTTCCTTTAGGATTGACTGGTTTCATCTACTTGCAGTTAAAGGGACTCACAAGAGTCTTCTCCAACACCACAGTTCAAAAGCATCAATTCTTCAGTGCTCAGCCTTCTTTATGTTCCAGTTCTCACATCCATACAGGACTACGGGAAAAACCAAAGCTGTGACTAGACAGACTTCTGTTGGCAGAGTTATGTCTCTGCTTTTTGATATGCTATCTAGGTTGGTCATATCTTTTCTTCCAAGGAGCAAGTGTCTTAATTTCATGGTTGCAATTACCACTTGTAGTGATTTGGGAGCCCAAGGAAATAAAGTCTCTTACTGTTTCCATTGTTTTCCCATGTATTTGCCATGAAGTGATGGGACCAGATGTCATGATCTTCGTTTTTTGAATGTTAAGCTTTAAGCCAACATTTTTTACTCTCCTCTTTCACCTTCACCAAGAGGGTCTTTAGTTTTTCTTCACTTTCTGCCATAAAGGTGGTGTCATCTACATATCTGAGGTTATTGATATTTCCCCCAGAAATCTTGATTCCAGCTTGTGCTTCATCCAGCCTGGCATTTCGCACGATATACTCTGCATGTAAGTTAAATAAGCAAGGTAACAATACAGCCTTGATGCACTCCTTTCCCAATTTTGAGCCAGTCTGTTCTTCCATGTCCATTTCTAACTGTTGCTTCCTGACCTGTATACAGGTTTCTCAGGAGGCAGATAAGGTGGTCTGGTGTTCACATCTCTTTAAGAATTTTCCACAGTTGTGATCCACCGTCAAAGGCTTTAGCACAGTCAGTGAAGCAGAAGTAGATGTTTTCCTGGAATTCTCTTGCTTTTTCTATGCTCCAACAGATGTTGGCAGTTTGATCTCTGGTTCCTCTGCCTTTTTCAAAATACAGCTTGTACATTGGAAGCTCATTTTGAGCATCACTTTACTAGCATGTGAGATGAGTGCAATTGTGTGGTAGTTTGAGCATTCTTTGGCATTGCCTTTCTTTGGGATTGGAATGAAAACTGACCTTTTCCAGTCCTGTGGCCACTGCTGAGTTTTCCAGATTTGCTGGCATATTGAGTGCAGCACTTTCACAGCATCATCTTTCAGGATTTGAAAGAGCTCAACTGGAATTCCATCACCTCCACTAGCTCTGTTCGTAGTGATGTTTTCTAAGACTCACTTGACTTCACATTCCAAGATGTCTGGCTCTAGATGAGTGATCACACCATCATGATTATCCGAGTCGTGAAGATCTTTTTTGTACAATTCTTCTTGCCACCTCTTCTTAGTATCTTCTGCTTCTGTTAGGCCCCTACCATTTCTGTCCTTTATTGAGCCCATCTTTACATAAAGTATTCCCTTGGTATCTCTGATTTTTTTAAAGAGATCTCTCATCTTTCCCATTCTGTTGTTTTGCTCTATTTCTTTGCACTGATCGCTGAGGAAGGCTTTCTTATCTCTCCTTGCTATTCTTTGGAACTCTGCATTCAAATCTTCCTGTTCTCCTTTGCCTTTAGCTTCTTCTCTTTTCTCAGCTGTTTGTAAGGCCTCCTCAGACAGCCATTTTGGCTTTTTGCGTTTCTTTTTCTTGGGGACGGTTTTGGTCACCGCCTCCTGTACAGTGTCACGAACCTCTGTCCATAGCTCTTCAGGCAACTCTGTCTATCAGATCTAGTCCCTCGAATCTGTTTGTCGCTTCCAGTCTTGGGTTCAACCAAATGCTCAGACTCGGGGAAGAGTGCAGCCTCCGGAGGAACAACATCCCGTGACACGGCGGGTCACAGCCTCTCCACTCGGGGCAGCTCAGGCGTGTGGAGGTGGGGGTCGGTGCACCGCCTGGCTGAGAGCCTGTGTCCCTAGATGGGGGTGCTGTGCCCAGGGCCCCTGCATCGTGGCAGAAGGCTGTGGCTCCCAGGAGGGCTGGCTTCAGTTGTCCCCTCTGTGTCTGCGTGCCTCCCCCACGCACGGTCCCTGCAGAAGCGTTGCCTAGTGACCCGGGGGAGGGGGGCGGCGGAGGGCGGTGGCCATGCTCAGAGTTGAAGAACTTGGCGCCCCCAGGCGGCCGAGCAGCGCGAATGCCCCCGGGAGTTTAGGGGGCTGCAGGAGACGCCAGCCAGGTGGGGCTCCTCTAACACCCTCCACCCGGACTGCCGTGAAGGAGAAGGGGCCACAGCCGTTTCAGGTGATAGACCTCCCCAGGATCCCAGTCAGGGGGCTGAGTAGCCCGTGGCCTCCACCAGTGTCCCCTGCTCACCCTGAGGCCCCGGCGCCCACTGCCTCTCCACCTGGGCCTTCGGTGCAGGAAGGGCCCAAGGTGGCCGGGCTCCAGCAGGCCTGGAGGCAGCTTTGGCCACAGACACCCCCCTGGGCTGCCCAAGGCCATGCTCAGTGTGGACGCGGCTCTGCCCTCCTCGGGACAGTGGTGCCTGGTCGCCTGTAGTCTCGCTGGAGATGGCGTCGCCTCCCTGACAGGGTGATCTGGAGGGGCTGTGTGAGGCTCAGGGCCGCCTGAGGCCTGGACGATCTGGGGTGGGAGCAGGGCGCTGAGTCGGCGCTGCCCCTGTACTCAGCTGGAGGGTGGTGAGGCGCCTGGTGGGGACCAGCGCCGCTCCGACCCAGTTAGGACGCACCTTGAGCCGCTCTTCCCTGACAGCTCAGCTGGTAAAGAATCTACCTGTAATACCGGTGACCTGGGCTGGGAAGAGCTCCCGGAGAAGGGAAGGGCTGCCCACTCCAGGATTTGGGCCTGGAGAGTCCCATGGAGCGCAGTCAGCCCTCGGGGTTGCGGCGTCGGCCGTGAGGGGACGGCTTTCACTATCTCCCTCTGCGCAGGTCGCTGCCAGGCCTTGGTCTTGTTGGTGCTGCGGGTGCGGCAGCTCCTGTCTGGGGCGGGGAGGCTTGTACGCTGCTCAGCAGTGCATGTTGGGGTGAGGCTACCATTTGAGTCCTTGAGGAGCTTGAAGCTTGGGGAGACATACTGGCTCTAGGGCACATGAGGTCCCCACTGGGCTCCTCGCTGTCTTAGCCCTGAGCAGGCTCCGTCCAGGTGTGGGGAGGGTCCAGGTGCTCCCCGGAACGTGACTGCCACAGCGAAAGCCCTGTGCACCTGCGTGTGGACGGCGTAGCGCCCCAGTGACCTGCGCCCACAGCCGGCAGCCGGCCTGCTGAGCTGCGGACTCGGGGCCTGGGCCAGTCTGCCCCACTCGCCCGTGCCTGGCCCCCTGAGCCAGCAGTGCCGGGTCCCCTCCTCCCGCTGTCCGAAGCCGCTCCATCCCCGCCCCGCCCAGCGCCCAGGGAGGCCAGGGGAGCAGCTAGTGCCAGGCAAGAGGGCGCTGGGCGGGGCCCAGGCTCAGCCTGCACGGCGGGGACCCTGCGTGTGGGGCCAGCCTGCAGCCCCCTTCTCCCGGACAGTGGGGAGGCCGCGATCACTGCTCTTGAAGACACAGGGCCACCTCTGCAGGCTTTATTTCTCTGCGGCGGGGTGGGGTCAGGGCTCCCTGGGGTGGTAGATGTGGTCTCGGTCCTCCTCGGGCCCGTGAAGCACCTGGAGAGAGGGCAGCGCCCGGGCCCAGGGCCTCGCCTCCTCCAGCGCCTCCTCGGGCCCATCGTGAAACAGGCTGTCCCGGTCGGGCTCAGGACCCTCCCTCGGGCCCAGGACGCGGCCCAGGGCGTCCTCGGTCTCTGCCGGGGCTTTGGCACCTGGGGACAGACAGAGCGGCTGTGGCCTCCGCCTCCTTCCCGAGGCGCCATCCGTCCAAGCCGACCCCGTGGCCCCCGACCCAGCGGGCAGTGCCCGCCCTCACCTTTCTGCTCCTCACTGGAGGCCATGAGCTTGGGTGCCATGAGCAGCCAGATGAGCTGGTCGTCCTTCCCCGGAGACGCGACCGCGCGGGCGTCCCAGCCCCTGTGAGCCAGAGCGCAGGTTCCCATCCTGTGCACAGCAGGAGGCCCGTCCCTGGCCCAGAGCTCCGGGCCAGGGTCCCCGCCATGCCCCTCCTGTGGGTGGGCCCCGGAGGAGGCTCGGGGCTTGGCCAGGGCAGGTCAGCGGAGCTCGGGACTTGCAGACAGGGCTGTGGCCTCCTGCCTGGCCGCCCAGCCTGGTGACCTGGGCTGGGAAGAGCTCCCGGAGAAGGGAAGGGCTGCCCACTCCAGGATTTGGGCCTGGAGAGTCCCATGGAGCGCAGTCAGCCCTCGGGGTTGCGGCGTCGGCCGTGAGGGGACGGCTTTCACTATCTCCCTCTGCGCAGGTCGCTGCCAGGCCTTGGTCTTGTTGGTGCTGCGGGTGCGGCAGCTCCTGTCTGGGGCGGGGAGGCTTGTACGCTGCTCAGCAGTGCATGTTGGGGTGAGGCTACCATTTGAGTCCTTGAGGAGCTTGAAGCTTGGGGAGACATACTGGCTCTAGGGCACATGAGGTCCCCACTGGGCTCCTCGCTGTCTTAGCCCTGAGCAGGCTCCGTCCAGGTGTGGGGAGGGTCCAGGTGCTCCCCGGAACGTGACTGCCACAGCGAAAGCCCTGTGCACCTGCGTGTGGACGGCGTAGCGCCCCAGTGACCTGCGCCCACAGCCGGCAGCCGGCCTGCTGAGCTGCGGACTCGGGGCCTGGGCCCGTCTGCCCCACTCGCCCGTGCCTGGCCCCCTGAGCCAGCAGTGCCGGGTCCCCTCCTCCCGCTGTCCGAAGCCGCTCCATCCCCGCCCCGCCCAGCGCCCAGGGAGGCCAGGGGAGCAGCTAGTGCCAGGCAAGAGGGCGCTGGGCGGGGCCCAGGCTCAGCCTGCACGGCGGGGACCCTGCGTGTGGGGCCAGCCTGCAGCCCCCTTCTCCCGGACAGTGGGGAGGCCGCGATCACTGCTCTTGAAGACACAGGGCCACCTCTGCAGGCTTTATTTCTCTGCGGCCGGGGTGGGGTCAGGGCTCCCTGGGGTGGTAGATGTGGTCTCGGTCCTCCTCGGGCCCGTGAAGCACCTGGAGAGAGGGCAGCGCCCGGGCCCAGGGCCTCGCCTCCTCCAGCGCCTCCTCGGGCCCATCGTGAAACAGGCTGTCCCGGTCGGGCTCAGGACCCTCCCTCGGGCCCAGGACGCGGCCCAGGGCGTCCTCGGTCTCTGCCGGGGCTTTGGCACCTGGGGACAGACAGAGCGGCTGTGGCCTCCGCCTCCTTCCCGAGGCGCCATCCGTCCAAGCCGACCCCGTGGCCCCCGACCCAGCGGGCAGTGCCCGCCCTCACCTTTCTGCTCCTCACTGGAGGCCATGAGCTTGGGTGCCATGAGCAGCCAGATGAGCTGGTCGTCCTTCCCCGGAGACGCGACCGCGCGGGCGTCCCAGCCCCTGTGAGCCAGAGCGCAGGTTCCCATCCTGTGCACAGCAGGAGGCCCGTCCCTGGCCCAGAGCTCCGGGCCAGGGTCCCCGCCATGCCCCTCCTGTGGGTGGGCCCCGGAGGAGGCTCGGGGCTTGGCCAGGGCAGGTCAGCGGAGCTCGGGACTTGCAGACAGGGCTGTGGCCTCCTGCCTGGCCGCCCAGCCCACACGGCCACCTGCCTGCCGCCTTAGCCACCCAGCGGGAGCCAGCCCAGCGGGTGCCAGGGAGCTGGGTGGGCGGAGAGGCTGAGTCCCCTGGGTGGGCTGTGGGGAGCCGCTCAGCCCCCCAGGCCTGCACTCTCGGGCTGCCGTACTTCCCCCGCTTCCACCAAGGTCCCCGGGGGACAGGGGACGGGAAGGACTGCCAGGGGCACTCACTCCTGTGTGTCCTGCTCAGCCCCGACTTTGCCTTTGGTCTGGACGCGGACCTGGGAGAGTGAGGCCGCAGGTGAGGCGCGGCGCTCCGAGGATGCAGAGGGGGGAGCGGCTGGGAGGGGCCGCACAGAGGGCCCCGAGGCACTGCTGGCTCCACCCTGCCCCAGGTCAGTGGCTGGAGGCCCTGTGGTTTCTGGGGACACTTGGGGCACAGCACAGGGGCTACACCCGCTCCCCCCACCCCCAGCTGGCGGCCTGAGCATGGGGGCCGGTTCCCCTGCCTGTCCTTCCTGCAGGGCCGACCCATTGCAGTGACCGGGCACAGCAGCTGCGGGACAGCTGGGCATGCCTCCGGTGTCTCCCCATTGCCCTGGGCACTCCCAGGCTGTCGGGCGGGGTGCCCTGGACCCAGGGCTGCAGAAGGACATGGTCCCAGCAGTCGTGGCCCCCTGGACAAGCCCACACATGGAGGGGTCCTGGGCTTCACAGCACAGGGGAGCCTCACCAGGCCCCGTCCTCCACCTGGCTCACCTGGAGTCATTGAGACTTGCCCAGCAGACCCTGCTGAGGCCCCCGGTGCCCACAGGCCCTGCGGCGCATCCGCTGGTGCCTTTCTCCAGCCCCGGGGGAGGCAGGGTGAGGAGCCCACATGTACCTGGAGGGTCCGGGCTGAGCCTGCCTCCAGCAGCAACACAGCCACCAGGCTGGCGAGCAGCAGGATCCTGGGGACAGAGGGGAGGGTGAGGGGCTCCTGCCCCGTGGCCTCCAGGCAGGACTTCTGGCCTGGCCGGCAGGGGTCCAGCCAGGGAAGCCGGGGCGGGTCCTGCTCAGGTCCACAGCTAGTTTACAGCTAGCGTCAGAGACCAAGACACACAGGCCAGGCTCAGGCCTGATCCCCACCCTGCAGGCCCCGGTTTCCCATGGGCCTTGCCTGCGGCTCTGGAACCTCTCAGCCATGTGCTCGGGGCCTGGGGCCAAGGCACGGGTGAGGTGTGAGCTCAGGGCTCCTCTCTCGGGGCCCACGGCACCCCAAGGCTACACCCTGTCGCTCCTCAGAGGCAGACAGCACTTCCTTCCGCCCCAAAGACATGGGCAGGAAAGATGGGGTGCTCCGCGTGGGCACCTGCAGCCTGACCTTGAGCTCAAAGACCAAGCCCGCGCAGGGCTTCTGGGGAGTGCAGCCGAGGCTGGGCACAGAGGGACGCGGGAACACGAGGTGACCTGAGCACTCGAGGGGGCCGGGGCTGACGGCAGGGGCGTGAGGCGTGTTAGGTGCACACATGTGCAGGTGTGTGCTGTGCGCGTGCCCTGGTGTCTTGCGTCATTAAACCACAGGACACTAGGCCCCTGTGGAGATGCTGCCGCTGCGTGTATGCTCATGTTAAGCCGCTTCAGTCGTGTCCGGCCCTGAACGGAGACCTCACTGCAGCCTGGGCCCTCCCGGGACGGAATCTGAACCAGACAGACCAGGATCGCCCGACACCACGGGGGCGGCGGCCTGCAGCCCCTGTGCCTTCCAGTCCTGGTGGCTAGCAGCCCACCGCGCCGGCCGCCCACAGCTGCTGCGTGTCCCGGGCTCGGGTCACCACCCAGCACGGCCTCCACCTCTGTGCCGCTAAGCTCCTGTCTGCTGACTGGATGCTTCCCAGTTTCCCCGACTGGAAACTCCAGTGGGGTCTCACCTAAATAAACCGACCGTCTCACCCGCCGAGCGCAGCTCAGCTGTCCACGTGTAGGGAGCGTTCCACTCCTGGGGAGGGCCCCAAGGCTTCCTGCCCGATGCCCCAGCTTCGCTTCCAGCCCCACGGAGACCTTCGCCCCTCTGGGTGACTCAGCACATCGAGATAGGGGTTTCCAGGCACATCACGGGGCAAAGGGTAGGCCCCTGCCCTGGACTGCAGGGCGCTGGCCTGATCTGGGTGCTGAGCCCTAGGCAGAGGCTCTGAACACCAGGAGGTCCCCAAGTCACTGATGGGCCCACCTCATGTCCAAGCTGGGGTTCCTGGAAG
Source organism: Madoqua kirkii (assembly GCA_006408675.1). Lineage (NCBI taxonomy): Eukaryota > Metazoa > Chordata > Mammalia > Artiodactyla > Bovidae > Madoqua > Madoqua kirkii. Next base: position 41,944 of record SJYC01060126.1, read on the forward strand.
AGCCCCCAGGACAGGAGGGCCAGGGGAGCTCTGACTTGAGGAGGGGCCTGCAGGAGGCGGGCGCCCAGCAGGAGCCTCAGGACTTCCCGGGCTCAACCCCAGCTCCCAGGGAGATGACCCCTTGGGTTCCAGCTGCCCCCACCCCAGGACCCCCAGGCCTCCAGCCCGACCTCATCGCCTTGACCCCGTTTCCATTTTGTCACAGACCTGCCTCCTCTGACCCTGGCGTCTCCCGCCTGCTTCCAGGGGCTCTCAGGGCCAGGGGGCCCCAAGGGACAGGGGCTCTCTCTCCCGAACCGCAGGGGTGGCCTCTGGAGGTGGAGCCGTGGGACAGCGAGCACTCCGGTGGCTCAGGAGGGAGAGCTCTGTCCCCAAGCCCGGAGCAGCCGGGAGTAGCCAGCGCCCGGGGTGCCGTCCAGACAGAGCCTGGACCCCCGTCCAGAACCAAGCGGGGCTCTGGATACAGCTGCCCCGAGCCCCGCCCCTGTGCTGGGGCTCTGGACCCAGGGGACGCCCAGCAAAGCTGCGGTTAGACGGGGTGTGGGGGGGGACCTGGGTTTAAGGACGCTGGGCATTACCTTCTCATGTCAGGCCGCCTTCCTGATGCAGAGGGTGCTCTGGGGGCCTACGTTTCAGACCCAGGTGGCCGGCAGCCCAGGTATCCAGACACCTGGTCCTGCTCCTCCCGCTCTTGCCGCTTCAGGTTTTATGGCCCACACATGGGTGTGTCTGGACACAGGTCAGGGGCCAGGGATCCTGGCTGTGCTGACAAGGTGACTGGGTACCCCTCCACCTGTCGGTCACACCCATGACCCTCCCAAGGAGCGGCTCTCAGCCCGCTCCCGAGACCTGGCTCAGCCCTGCTGCCCCGTCTCTCCACACGCTGGGATCCGCACCGCCTGCACCCCACTCACCTGTGTTCTGATGCTGCAGGCCTTGTCACTGGGGTGGGGGCGGGGGGGTTCGGACTCCAAGCTGGGCCAACTGGCTGGAAGCCAGAGGGCATCCCAGCCCGCCCTGCCCACTGGGCCCTCAGCCACAGCTACCGGACTCCTCCGAAATGTCAGGAGTTCACCAAACCTTTTAATAATCCAGTATTGAACCCAAGCAATACCTGACTCTATCCAGCGCTGCCATACAGTCATCACGCGTGAGAGCTTCTCCAGTGAAAGCGCTCCTGCACGGGTTACACCTCTGACTGTGCATGTAGACGTCCCCATGCGGGATCTACGGTCCTCAAGTCTTCAAGACGCAGAGCAGACCCGGGCCTTTCATTGTTCGAATAAAGAGCAGTCGTAATAGCTCTGCCTGCTCATCACTGCTCCTCTGCGGGCCACACCGAGCTCAGCTGTCCTCACACGGACGCTGTGATGGGGCTGACGGGCTTTGGCCCTGGAGCTGCTCGTGGCCTCGCCTCACATGAAAGGACTCTGTGCATGCCCCGTCGGGTCTGACTCTGCTACCCCGCAGACTGCAGCCCACCAGGCTCCTCTGTCCAGGGTTGCCATGTCCTCCTCCGGGGGATCTTCCTGACCCAGGGGTCAGCTGGGTCTCCTGCACTGCACTGTCTGAGGCACCAGAGACCTGAACTCACAGCTGAGCCATGACTTTAGCCCCGGGCGTAAACGTTTCTCCCACTAAAGGTGCCATGAGACTGTTGTCACTTCACTCACCAAGTCATGTCCAACTCTTCGCGACCCCATGGGCTGCAGCACGCCAGGCCTCCCTGTCCCTCACCATCTCCCAGAGTTAGCCCAAGCTCGTGTCCATTGAATCAGTGATGCCATCCAACCACTTCACCCTCTGCTGCCCGAGGAGGGAATGGCAACCACTCTAGTATTCTTGCTGTGAGGATCCCATGAACTGTATAAAAAGGCAAAAAGATAGTCGACTATTAGCAGCGCTTCCAAAGTAGCCCTGCCCGCGACAATCAGCTTAATTAGAGAGTTGTTCTTAGTGGTGACACAGTCCCCCTAAAGCTGAGTTCCCTGAGCTCGTGATTAATCTCTCCACCCCAAGCTTCATCCCTTTCTTGTTCCCTCTGACCTCAGCCTCTGCTCCCTGAACGGCATTAGTCAGAATCAGGTGACTGACTGCTGATAACAGGGTTAATGGACTTGAGTTGCTGTCAGAGGGCAGCCGCCCATCCAGGCTGTTTCTCCAGGCACGGTGAGCCCTCAGCTCCTGGAGCCGTGGGCCACCCGGCCTGAGAGTGTAAACCAGAGACATCACGACTCCTGAAACCAGATTCCAAAACCTCACAAAAGGATGACTAGTCCCAGCCTCTTTCTTTGTGCTCTTTTAAAATAACTCCCCTAACTCAAAGACCAAGCAGGTTGAAGGCGTATCTGCGTTGGTCTGAGTGGGTCCAAGGACGGTGGCCCCCCTTGCCTGCTGTTCAGTCACTCAGTCGTGTCCGACTCTTTGCGACACTGCTGGGCCTCAGCACGCCAGGCTTCCTGTCCTTCACTATCTCTTGGAGTTTCCTCACCCTCATGTCCGTTGAGTCGATGATGCCATCCAACCATCTCATCCTCTCATCCTGTCGTCCCCTTCTCCTCCTGCCTTCAGTCTTCCCCAGCATCAGGGTCTCTTCTGAAGAGTTGGCTCTTCGAATCAGGTGGCCAAAGTATTGGAACTTCAGCTTCAGCATCAGTCCTTCCAATGAATATTCAGGACTGATCTCCTTTAGGACTGAGGGGTTTCATCCCCTTGCAGTCCAAAGCACTCTCAAGAGTCTTCAACACCACAGCTCAAAAGCATCAATTCTTTGGCGCTCAGCCTTCTTTATGGGCCAGCTCTCACATCTGTGCGTGACTACTGCAAAAACCACAGCTTTGACTAATGGACCTTCATCAGCAAAGTGATGTCTCTGCTTTTTAGTACTCTCTCCGGGTTTGTCATAGCTTTTCTTCTAAGCATCAAGCATCTTTTAATTTCATGGCTGCACTCACCATCTGCAGTGATTTTGGAGCCCAAGATAATGATAAGTTTGTCACGGTTTCCACTTTTTCCCCAACTATTTGCCATGAAGTGATGGGATAGGATGTCATGATCTTGGTTTTTTGAATGTTGAGTTTTAAGCCAGCTTTTTCACTCTCCTCTTTCACTTTCATCAAGAGGCTCTTTAGTTCCTCCGCATTTTCTGCCATAAGGGTGGTGCATCTGAGGTTATTCCTCTCAGCAATCTTGATTTCAGCTTGTGCTTCATCCAGCCTGGCACTTCACATGATGGACTCTGCATAGAAGTTAAATAAGCAAGGTGACAATAAGCCTTGATATATTCTTTTTCCAATTTGGAACCAGTCTGTTGTTTCATGTCTGGTTCTAACTGTTGCTTCTTGACCTGCATACAGATTTCTCAGGATGCAGGTCAGGTGGTCTGGTATTCCCATCTCTTGAAGAATTTTCCACAGTTTGTTGTGATCCACACAAAGGCTTTGGCATAGTCAATAAAGCAAAAGTCAATGTCTTTCTGGAACTCTCTTGCTTTACCTATGATACAATGGATGTTGGCAATTTGATCTTTGGTTCCTCTGCCTTTTCTAAATCTATTATAAATATGGAAATTCTCAGTTCATGTACTGTTGAAAGCTAGCTTGGAGAATTTTGAGCATTGCTTGGGTAGCGTGTGAGATGAGCGCAGTTGTGTGGCAGTTTGAACATTCTTTGGTATTGCCTTTCTTTGGGATTGGAATGAAAACTGACCTTTTCCAGTCCTGTGGCCACTGCTGAGTTTTTCTTCAAAAAATGACAGAAGGATGTTTGTTCATTTCCAAGGCAAACCATTTGCTATCACAGTAATCCAAGTCTATGCCCCAACCACGAATGCCAAAGAAGCTGAAGTTGAACAGTTCTATGATGACCTACAAGAACTTCTAGAACTAACACCAAAAAACGATGTCCTTTCCATCACAGGAGATTGGAATGCAAAAGTAGGAAGTCAGGAGATACCTGGAGTAACAGGCAAGTTTGGCCTTGCAGTACAAAATGAAGCAGGGCAAAGGCTAACAGAGCTTTGCCACGAGAACACACTGGTCATAGCGAACACTCCCTCTTCCAACAACGGAAGAGACAACTCTACATGTGGCTACTGCTGAAGTTTCCAAATTTGCTGGCATATTGAGTGCAGCTCTTGAACAGCATCATTTTTTAAGATTTGAAACAGCTCAGCTGGAATTCCATCACCTCCACTAGCTTTGGTCCTAATAATTCTTCCTAAAGCCCACTTGACTTCACACCCAGGATATCTGGCTCTAGATGAGTGATCACACCATCGTGGTTATCTGGGTCATTAAGACCTTTTTTGTACAGTTCTTCTGTGTATTCTTGCCACCTCTTCTTAATTTCTTCTGCTTCTGTTAGGCCCATGTCCCTTACTGTGCCCATCTTGGCATGAAATGCTCCCTTGGCATCTCTAATTTTCTTGAAGAGACCTCTAGTCTTTCCCCTGCTATTGTTCTCCTCTATCGCTCCTTGCTGTTTGGAACTCTACATCCAGAGGGGAAATACTTGTCAGAACTTGCTTTCTACCTTGAGGGACAGGAGCCTTGCTGGGCTGCAGTGATGTCATCTTTGTCAGTAGCTGATGTCACTACCAGCCTAACAGGAGTCAGCACATTCCTCACCACCCCAGTGTCTGCGCTCCACTCAAACCAGCCAGGCCACATAACACCGACTACCGAGAGCAGCCGACCAGCTTGGCATGCCGCCAGCCTGTACAGCGCGCGCTTCAGAGCCTTTCTCCGTACATGCGCCACAGCTCTCACGTATAGCCTGTGGTGAACAAGGTATTTGAAAAATGTTGTTTAGTTACTAAGTCACATCTGACTCTTTTCGACCCCATGGACTGTAGCCACCAGGCTCTTCTGTCCATGGGATTTCCCAGGCAAGAATACTGGGGTGGGTTGCCATTTCCTCCTCTTGGGGATCTTCCTGACCCAAGGATAGAACCTGCGTCTCCTGCATTTTCAGGCAGATTATTTACCCCTGAACCATCAGGGAAGCCTGAGACAACTGCATATTCATAAGCCAAAAAAAAAAAAAAATTTAGACCTATAACTTACACTGTACACAAAAGTTACCTCAAAATGCATCATAGGCTTAAATGTAAAATTTAAAATGACAAAACCACTCGAAGAAAAAACTGAGAAAATATTCATAGACTTGAATCAAGGAAACAGATAAGCACAACACCGAAAGCACGACCGGTAACAGAGAAGACCGATTTCTGGGGCTTCATCAGAACTACAAACTTCACTTCAAAAGAGACTCAAGAAAGTGAGAAGGTGAGTCCCAGACCGGGAGAGACTGTCTGCAAATCTTCTGAGGCCAGAATAGATGAAGAGTTTCACAACTCGGTAACAAGAAGACAAGCAACTGAAAAAGCCCAGAACATTTAAGCCAACATTTCACCAAACATATACAGGCGGCAAAGGGACCCACGGAGAGATGTGTAGTTACTGATAAAGCGGAGGTGCTGTTTTGAGACAGGACGAGGCAGGGCACGCGGAACGCCCCCGGCCCTGGGCCTGCTCACGTGGGTCCGCATCGCGCGTCCACTGGACCCCTCGGGGAGAGCATCTGCCTCCCCACGGAGACCAAATTGTTTCCCTTCTTCCTTCCCTTCCTAGTTCTGTAGGGCCAAGCTGACCTGCAGCTCGATTCATGCGTGTATTTTTTTAAACACGCATTCACTCACTTTCCTGTGCTGGGTCTTGCTGCTGCCCGCCGGCTTCCTCTGGTTGCAGAGCGGGCGTCCCCTCCACACTGAGGCGCACGGGCTTCCTGCTGCGGCGGCCCCTCGTTGCGGAGCGCAGGCCCCGGCGCGGGGGCTTCCGCAGTTGCAGCACACGGGCTCAGGAGTTGTGGAGAACGAGCTTGCTGCTCTGAGGCATGAGGCATCTTCCTGCACCAGGGACTGAACCTGTGCCCCGTGCGTTGGCAGGAGGATTCTTACCCACTGGGACACCAGGGAAGTCTCGATTCATACATGTGCTGATAGATCTGGAATGCATGTCTCTGGTGAACTTCACATGAAATGTCAGTGTCATTTCGGTGAACAATCCCCCTTGTCTTGAAAATGTATTAGCATAGCTGTCCCTTCAACTTCTAACAAGCAGAACAGCCCTCAGAATCTTCTGAGTTATAAGCCTCGGGCTAGCTTGAATAAAATTCTCTATTTCTTCTTTAGAGCCACTGTTGATGAATTTTTGTTGTTTAGCATAGTGAGCCATTAAGGATGCAGACTGAACCCCAGTGAGACCCCACTCCCTGTCCTAGCGGGTGTGAGGCCAGTGATACGAGCAGAGCTGTGTCCCCTCACAACTCACCTGGAGAAGCCCTAACCCCAGGACCTCAGAATGGGACTGTACGCAGAAATACGGCCTTTAAAGAGATAATTAAGTTAAAGTGGAGTCACATGGGTGGGCCCTGACCCATTCTGAGAGTAGAACCCTCACCACACGGAGGAAAGGCCACCTGTCAACAATCGGGAAGCCGGCAAGAAGAAAGGCCACAGGGGAAGCCGGCCCCGCCAACACCTTGGTGTCTGACATCCAGCCTCCAGAGTCACCAGGAGACAAGGCCTGCTGTATAAGGCTCAGTCTATGGGGCTCAGTGACGACTACAGTCCACAGGATCACAAGAAGTCGGATACAACTGAGCAACTGACACTTAAACACTTCTAGCAACTGAACACAGACGGCAGTGATAAACAGGAGAGGCATCCCGTCCCTGGCAGAGACGCGCAGAGTGCCGCCGCTTTGGGAAGAAGGTTAACTTTTTCTCAAAAAGCTTCATGGGAACTGCCACCCAACCCAGCAGTTCCACTCCTCGAGAGAAATGAAAGTCCACACCAACACTAGTCCAAGAGCCTCCACAGCGGACGGGACACACCTGGGGACTATCGTGCATCCCCGAGTCCAGAAGGACTGCTCAGGTAACGCAGGGCACACACCGCGCGGCGCTTGTCCACAGCAGGATGGGGGACACAGCAGAGACGTGCATCGCTGCTCAGCAGCTGTGAGCCTGCACGCGGGACCCGACTCTGGCGCGGGGATGGTCTGGGCCCTGGCTGGGGGCCCCGGGGCCACAGCCCTTGCTCACCAGCTCACTCAGCCAAGCAGACGGTGCGTCCCCTCTACGGCTGGCCCTGTGCAGGCCCTGGGCCACAACGGCCACCAAGGACCACAGGCTTGTCCTTGCACAGCAGCCCAGGGGCTTCAGACACTGAGACCTGAGGAAGAGACCCTCTGGGCAGGTGAGGCCCAAGCTAGCTGTGTCTGAACCAAGGGGCCCAAAGGCAGCAAGAGGGCAAGTCTGCGCCCGCCACCAGGTGGCGCCTGAGTGCCGGACGTCCTGGGGTGGGGGAGGCTGGCCAGGGTCTCTGTATGCACCCCCTCACCCCATCTCCCGCCCTGCCTGCAGTGCGAGTGTGTGAGGTATATGTGTGTGCAATGTGTGTGAACGGCGTGTGTGTGATGGGTGTGTGAGGCATATGCATTCATATGTGAGGTGTGTGCAAGGCTGGATGTGGGTGTGCGTCTGTGACAGGTTGGGGACGCGCTGCAGGCTCTGACGGGCACGCGCGGGCAGGTTCCGGCGGCTGCAGACCGCGGCGCCCCCTCCCCCAGCCTGCGTCTCCTGGGCAACCGCAGCCTCGGTCTGGGGCCCGGCCCCTCCCCCGCCCCGCCCCAGCCAAGAAGCGTCTGGAACCGCATCCTTCCTTCGCATCCTTGTCCTGCCGCCGGTCCTGCGCAGCTGCCCCTTGGAGACGCCTGTGAGCCTTTTCCGTTTCTTGCGGAGCAGGGTGTGGGGGAGGGAGTGTGGAGCCAAGTGTGTGCAGGGTGTGCAAGTGCGTGGCGCAGGAATGCGTGATGTGTGTGTGCGGGGACTGTGATGTGTGTGCAGGGGTCGCAGGTATACTGTGTGTGTGCATGGATGTTCGAGGTGCGTGTGCGCAGATGTATGAAGTGCAAGTGTGCGAGGTGTATGTGGGGGGGGTCACTGCGGCGGACCCGCTGGCAGCTGGCCGAGCAGGGGTCCTCCACTTAGGGGCCCAGCTGACCCCAGGGCAAGATGTTGTCAGGCCTCCGGGAGGATCCGAGAGCCCCCCGGGGGGGGAGGCAGGTCCCTGCCTGGACATTCAGAAGGGCCATGGGTGTCCGGCACAGACCCGACGTGCTGCCGAATTCCTCATAGAGGGGGGCATCTTGGACCGCTGGGACATCAGCTCTCCCCACCGCTTGGTGACTGCAGCCCCCTCCCCGCCAGCCAGCTCCACCTCTGCGGGTCTGAGAGAGCCAGTGGGAGCCGGCGTCCGGAGGTGCGGAGGGGGCGCCGGTTCCAGGGCCCTTTCAGCTTGTTCTGGGGTGGGGGTCGCAGGAGGGGCTTCGGACCCACCAGGGCACAGAGGAGAGCCGCCAGCAGCGGCACGGATGGCGGTGGTGAGGCAGGCTGCGGGAAGGCGGGCAGCGGCCAAGAAGACGAGGGGCAGTTCTCTGAACCACCTGCCGCAGGCTCGGGGTCCACAGGTGTCGGCTACTTGGGACGCCGAAGCCCAGTGCAGACCGGCTCCGCTCCCTGCCCCGCCTCGCCCGGGCCTCGGGCTGGACTGGCGCCTGCAGACCCCAGCACTTGAATGGGCGGCCAAGCCCACCACCGGCCTTCAGGCCAGCGGGCGAGAGAGCACCTGGGCCGGGGCCGCGGCGGCAGGGGGCTCCGCGGGGTTCCAGCGCAGCGCGCAGCCCCCGCGCTCCGCCGGCACACGCGCGCCCCGTGCGCACAGGACGCTCGTGCCCGCGCGGTGCGCACTGACGCGCGCCTCTGGGTGACGCAGCATCCCAGGGTGGCGCGTGTGAGCAAGTCTGTGACGCGGCCTGCGGCCGAGCTGCCTGGGGGCTGGCAGCTCCGGATC
>SJYC01060128.1:0-15641 GCA_006408675.1 Madoqua kirkii
CGCAGGTGGGCGACGGGCTGCCTTTGCGCCCGCCCTGCCCCGCGCCCCCTCATCCCTCCTCGCTCTGTCTCCGCAGCGCCCCACGCCGCCCGCACCTGTGGCCGCCCTCGCCCGAAGCCGCCCCCCGCTGTGGTCGCCGTGGTCGCTGTGATCGTGCCCCTGCTCCCAGGCGCCCCCTTGTTGCCGCCCCTCCTGCCCGCGTGAGCCGCTAGCTCCGTCGCTTTTCTCTGAGTAAAGATTCCACCTGGTTTCCCCTGAGCACCCTCCGTCCTCGGCCTTTTTCCTGCCGCCCCCTGCCCCCGATTCGGGCGCGCTCCCGCTTCGTGCGCCGCACCCCATTTGGGCGCCCTCCTGCCTCGTGTCCCCTTTACCCCGGCTTTTCTTTAGAAAAAAAGCTTTAAAGCTCAACTTAAAAACGTTTATTAATCTAGTAACCTTTGTATATGCCCCCACTTATTCCTTAGTATGTCATTGTTATCGTTCAGTCGCTAAGTCGTGTCTATGACCCCAAGAATTGCAGCCCGGCAGGCCTCCCTGCCCATCACCGTCTCCTGGAGCCTGCTCAAATTCATGTCCATTGAGTCGGTGATGCCATGCAACCACCTCATCCTCTGTCGTCCCCTTCTCCTCCTGCCTTCAATCTTTCCCAGCAACAGGGTCTTTTCCAATGAGTCCGCTCTTCGAATCAGGAAGCCAAAGTTTTGGAGTTTTTCAGCTTCAACATCAGTCCTTCCAGTGAATATTCAGGACTGATTTCCGGTAGGATAGACTGGTTGGATCTCCTTGCAGTCCAAGGGACTCGAGAGTCTTCTCCAACACCACAGTTTAAGAGCATCAATTCTTTGGCTTTCAGACTTCCTTATGGTCTTATCCATTTAGTAAATTTAATCCTTCCTAACTTTTTAAGACATCTCCCCAAAGAGACAAACTTCATTAATTAGATTTCCTAAGGATTTCAAACCCCAGGAATCTTTGGATCGTTTTAACAGCCTGCTTCTCAAGACACAGCCTGACACTACAAGGTCAGAGTCAGATCTTAAACTGAAATTCCCTCACCTCCTAGAATTAAAACCCAAGGGTGTTGAGATGAAATTTAAACCATTTCAAATTAAAACAGTTCACCAGTGCTACATCCTCTTAAGGCCAAACATCATGAACTGATGCTTCCCTCAGCCCGCTGGGTGCACCTAAGCTGAGAGAGACACATATAGGGCCCCACCCTCCCTGCACACCCTGCGGGCTCCCTCAGCCCACTGGCTCACCCGAGGGGGCAGGCAGCACCCTGCTGGCTCCAGGACACACTTCTGGGATGGACTCAGACCAAGAGGCCGTGGGTTCCTGCCAGCATCAGGGCGTGGGCTGGAGCCGGCTCCGGGTGGCCTGCCAGGCTCCCAGCAGGAGGTCCAGTGACAGACTCTGCAGTGGGACTCTCCCCGCCTCTCTGCCTCCCCCCCACTGCCCCGGTGTGCTGCGATGTGGTAGTGACCCTTCCAGGGTCCCGTCTGCACACGCGTACATGCACTCACGTGCACACAAACAGTCATCCCTTGGTACTTCAGGAATTGGTTCCAGGACTCCCCACAGACAGTGAAGTCTGTGGGCACCAAAATTCAGGGATGCTCGAGTCCTTGATAGAAAATGGTGTGATATTGGCATGGAAGCTACACACATCCCTCACTTACTTTAAATCATCTCTAGATCCCTTATAATACCTAATACCCTGTGAATACTATGTAGACAGTTGCCAGCTTGACAAATTCAAGTTTTGTTCTTTGGAACGTTCTGGAATTTTTTTTTTTTGAGTATTTCTGATGGGGAATTGGTTGAATCCTTGGATGCAGAGCCTAAGGGTACAGGTCGCGTGCACACAGGCACACGCTCACATGCCAACAGTGTGCACACACGAACTCCCATCTCCCCCCCAGGCGTCTACAGTGCAGCTCCCTCCGCACTCACAAACTCACACACACACACGCGCACACACACACACACATCCTCTTTCCCCAGCTGGGGCAGAGGGTAGGGGTTGGCAGAGGGTCAGTGGCCTGGGGTGTTGGACAGGGACTCCCTTTGGAACGGGCCTCCCAAACCTGCTGGCCAATGGCCACACCTGCAGGTGGGGCACCCCCCCTCGGGCTTCCTACCACTCCCTCGCAGACAGGACCACGCTGCAGGGGCCTGGGCTGCGCCCTGCCGTGGTGGTGTGGAGCTGTGCAGTCTCTGGGGCCAGCACCCTGAAACTCAGTCTCCTTGTCTGTAAAGCTAGGACCCGGGCAAGCCCCCCACGCTGGGGTGCTGGAGCAGGGTCCGCCCGGGCACGTGGGCCACTCACTCTGGAGCCAGGCTTCCCAAGCCCCTAGGGTCGCCTGCCAGCTCCCAGCTCCAGGGTGCCTTTTGCACCCCACCCCAGCCAAGGGCATCCTGCAGGGGACACCCCCACCCCTGCTGCTGCTTGTCATCACAACAGCCCAGTCACCTGTGTGGACCCCTGTAGCGCCAGCCAGCCCAGCTGTCTTCTTGGCCAAGATGTCTCTCAGCTACGGCTAGACCGCAAGACCCATAGAGATCGTCTGGAAAGGCAGTTGGGACCTGCCCTCTGTCCCAGCTTCGCCTGATGCCTCCAGGCCCCACTCAAGTCTCCCCCCTGGGATGGCCCTCTGGGGAGAGGACCCCAGTTCATGGCCTCAACACAGTGCCCAGGACACCCAGAGCACATGCAGGACAGCCCTCTGCTGACCTCAGGCCGAATCCCACCTCCCTATCCCCTTGGGTGAAGATAATGGCAAGGACAGCTCTGGTTCATCCCAACCATCCCTGGTAAGGCTCACCTGACCCACAGGGCAGAGTTCAGCCAAATGGAGGGTCAGTGGAGGGGCCTAGAAAACCTTGGGGAATATCAAGGGTCCTAAAAGGCCCTGGAGGGTCCTATGGGGCCCAGGGAGCTGATCACTGAGTCCCAGGTCACGCCTGCTGAGTCCAGGCCTGAGTTGGAATAAGAGGGTCACAGGATGTGGCTGCCTTCCTCTTGTGTCTCATGGGAAACCCCGGGGCCAAGATGGGGCCTCTGCAGAGTCCACCCCAGCAGGCGGCATGCCGGACTGGTGACCAGCAGCCTTGTGAGGGGCTCCCAGCACTGGGCAAAGCCTCAGCGGCCCCTGCCTGTCACCTCCCTGAGAGCTAGCCCCAGGCCCAGCGGGAGCGCTTCCCAGGGCCTCTGCCCACAAAGATCCCTCATCTGCCCAGAATGGGGGTCAGGGTGCTGTCCTGGGCACTGGGGGTCCTCTCCGCCTGCTTCCACCGTGAAGACCCCACTCCTGGGTGCCCCCAGCCGCTAGCCACTGGCGCTGGTGGTGAGGCTGAGAGGCCAGAGCAGGCGGTGTGACCCTGGGCAGCCCTCGATCCAGGCTGCGGAAAGGTGGGTGGGGGTCCTGGTATCAGGACCACGCTGCAGGGGCCTGGGCTGCGCCCTGCCGTGGTGGTGTGGAGCTGTGCAGTCTCTGGGGCCAGCACCCTGAAACTCAGTCTCCTTGTCTGTAAAGCTAGGACCCGGGCAAGCCCCCCACGCTGGGGTGCTGGAGCAGGGTCCGCCCGGGCACGTGGGCCACTCACTCTGGAGCCAGGCTTCCCAAGCCCCTAGGGTCGCCTGCCAGCTCCCAGCTCCAGGGTGCCTTTTGCACCCCACCCCAGCCAAGGGCATCCTGCAGGGGACACCCCCACCCCTGCTGCTGCTTGTCATCACAACAGCCCAGTCACCTGTGTGGACCCCTGTAGCGCCAGCCAGCCCAGCTGTCTTCTTGGCCAAGATGTCTCTCAGCTACGGCTAGACCGCAAGACCCATAGAGATCGTCTGGAAAGGCAGTTGGGACCTGCCCTCTGTCCCAGCTTCGCCTGATGCCTCCAGGCCCCACTCAAGTCTCCCCCCTGGGATGGCCCTCTGGGGAGAGGACCCCAGTTCATGGCCTCAACACAGTGCCCAGGACACCCAGAGCACATGCAGGACAGCCCTCTGCTGACCTCAGGCCGAATCCCACCTCCCTATCCCCTTGGGTGAAGATAATGGCAAGGACAGCTCTGGTTCATCCCAACCATCCCTGGTAAGGCTCACCTGACCCACAGGGCAGAGTTCAGCCAAATGGAGGGTCAGTGGAGGGGCCTAGAAAACCTTGGGGAATATCAAGGGTCCTAAAAGGCCCTGGAGGGTCCTATGGGGCCCAGGGAGCTGATCACTGAGTCCCAGGTCACGCCTGCTGAGTCCAGGCCTGAGTTGGAATAAGAGGGTCACAGGATGTGGCTGCCTTCCTCTTGTGTCTCATGGGAAACCCCGGGGCCAAGATGGGGCCTCTGCAGAGTCCACCCCAGCAGGCGGCATGCCGGACTGGTGACCAGCAGCCTTGTGAGGGGCTCCCAGCACTGGGCAAAGCCTCAGCGGCCCCTGCCTGTCACCTCCCTGAGAGCTAGCCCCAGGCCCACGGGAGCGCTTCCCAGGGCCTCTGCCCACAAAGATCCCTCATCTGCCCAGAATGGGGGTCAGGGTGCTGTCCTGGGCACTGGGGGTCCTCTCCGCCTGCTTCCACCGTGAAGACCCCACTCCTGGGTGCCCCCAGCCGCTAGCCACTGGCGCTGGTGGTGAGGCTGAGAGGCCAGAGCAGGCGGTGTGACCCTGGGCAGCCCTCGATCCAGGCTGCGGAAAGGTGGGTGGGGGTCCTGGTATCCTGGAGCAGCAGGCAGGCCTGGGTCACGCAGCCCTGGAGTGGGGGGCTGTGTTGGAGGTCGACCATCCTGGGGCCCCCAACACCTTGGAAACCGGGGGCCCTCTCGGGGGACCACTCCTCCAGGCCTAGGACCCCCACCCTTGATGCTGCCCTGCCCCGACGGCGGGATCTGCGCAGGAAGGAGGGGACCAAGCCCCATGAGCCCCATAGAGCCCCCAGGGCTGGCTACGGCAGGGCCTACCTGCCCCCACACACCGTCCAAAAGTGGCTGGGATTTCCCACACTCCCTGTGAGAGACCGTTCCGTGGAATGGCTCGATTAAATGTTTTCCCTTTCTTGTTGCACAAATGTGCGAATTCATGATGAAAAATCTCAGCCTTTTGAAGTGACAGACTGCCCTTCTTTTTGCCTGTCTGCCATGGCTTGGCACTACAGGGCAGGAATGCCGCTGCCATCCGGAGCCGCAGGCCACGGGCATGCATGCCTGTGGGTGCACGTGCATACATGTGCGTGTGCCCACAGTGGGGCCTCGGGCCCCTGCCCCAGCCCTGGCCCCTGCTCCCAGTGCTGCCGCCAGGAGTCTGGCATGAAAGGGCAACTGTTTGCCCGGCTCTATGCCGGGGACTCATGCTCTCTGGCAGACACCCTGGACACTGAGTGGACCCTCGGGCAGGTCAGGCGCAGCCAGTGTGGCCTGTGGTGCCAGCTTGCAATCTGGAAGTCAGCTCTGGCCTGGAGTCGGTGTGGTGGGCATGTGCTGAGACTTTGCCAGGGACAGAGACCCAGTGGAGTCGGGGGGGGGGCCGCCCCTGGAGGGCAGCAGGAGCCTCCACTGCTCCTTGAGGCCCAGTGGCGACCTTGCCTCGGGCGTCTGAGAGGCCAGGTGTTGGGACCCTCAGGGGTGGGGGGTCCATCTGCCTCACTGCTAGCCCCCTGGAATGTTCTGGAACCAAGGCCATTCAGCGAGCTTGGGGCTCACAGGACATGCCCTCTCTGGGAGCGTCCATCACCGCGTCCTGACCACGCTGTGCCCCCATGAGCCTCGTGCAGGGGCTCCAGGTCCACGGGCCAGGGAGAGGCTGCGGCAGAGCCCGTCGCAGGGCCTCCGAGGTCAGGGCCCCCTGCCCGGCGCCTTTGCTCACACTGCCCCTGGCCAGGAGCCTCCTCTTCGGGGCCCTCGCACGCTGGCCAGTCTCCTCCAGGGGACCCTCCCTGTGCCACCCCGACTCCGGGACCAAGGTGACCCGTGAAGCCTCGGAGCCAGCCTGCAGTTAGACAGCCCACAGGGGCTGATGAGACAGGGAGGCGTGTTCCCACAGGTGTGAGCAGGTGGGGCCAGAGCCTGGGCTGGAGTGGGGGTGGGGGGAGTGCATCAGGGTCCCTGGGCTGGGCTGGGTCCGGTGGGGCCAAATCCCCTCTGGAGGCCTCCTCTAAGGGGTGCCAGCAGGCCTGGGAGGGAGGGCGCTATGGCTCAGGGCAGCTGGCAGGCCCTTTGAGGGGCTGCATTTGCCTGAGACTCTGGGGCTGCCATACCGGGCTACGCTTGACAGACTGCAAGGCTGCCCGGTGAGAGTGGCTGTGGAGCCACGATATCATGTGGGGCTAAGTCGGGCCCTTGCCAGCACCGCACCCGGCCGTGGACTGTGGGCTCCCAGAGGAGGGCAGGAGCATTTGCCCACCACTGGGCATGGATGCCCGCTTCTCACCTGCAGATCGGTAAACTGAGGCCCACGCCTTCCCCCCGGAGTAGGAACCCATGTGTGCTGCCCCGGGTCTGCCTCTGGTCCTTGAGAAGAGAAGCCCCTTAGGCTGCAGGAGGTGGAGACCGAACTGCTGACTGTGCTGACAGACAATGGCCGAACCTCTACTGAGGTGGAGCCGCAGACACAGCCGGCCGCAGTCAGCCAGGGAATCGACCAACCACTCAAACCTGCCAGGGTGGGTTCAGTGACAGGCCCCCTTCCACCTCCCCATTCGGCACCCAAGAGGAAGTCACAGGTTCCCCTCACCCGTCCCGAGACACAGCCTCCCTGGGGAGCCTGAGCCCCTCCCACTCTGGGGCCTGCCCTTGGGCCTCCACCACACCAGTGAGCGGGACCCTGCTCCAGCACACTCTGGGAGTCAGCCCTCTGCACACCCCCTCAGGGCCTCTGGGGACATCCACAGGACCTCTGGCTCCACCAGGGCTGGGGCTCATGGAGGCCACACCCTCTGTCCCCCGTGGTTCACTGCCCATCCGCATGGGGGCCTGGATGTCTGTGCCCTCCCAGACTTCCTGTGCTGAGATCATAACCCTGTGGTGAAGGTCTCAGGAGGTGGGGCTTTGGGGAAGTGACAAGGCCACCGGTAGAGACCCAGGCCGTCTCCTCAGGCCGCTGACGGGGCAGGAACCCACAGGGCAGGGAGGAGCCTGAGTGCCAGTTCGGAAAAGACAGACTGAGGCCGTGCAGGGAGGAGGCTCGGGCAGGGCTGTGCCCACAGGAGAGCCCAGGAGGGCCTGTGGGGCCACGGGGCCAGGGAGAGGCCCCGGTCCTGGGTGTGGTCCTGCTTCCCAGGGGTGCTGCAGACAGGTGGGGAGCCCGGAGCCTGAGAGACACAGTCCCAGCCGAGGCCCGGGGGAGGCGAAGGTGCTGGTCAGCACGGGGCGTGTCCATGGCTGCCCCGCGCCTTCACCTGGTCAGACTGAGGTTCACCCTCAAAGGCCCCTGGCCAGGTGAGGTCTCTGCACTCACGGTCCCAGATTTCGAAGGAGCCCTTCCAGACCTGGTGTCTGGACTTCTTCACAACTGGAGGCCAGCAGGAGTCCAGAGGGCCCCAGTCTGCCAGGTGTCCCCGGGACCCTGGGCCCGGCAGCCCGGCTGAGATCGGGCCCAGCGCGGTGGGTCCAGCACCGGCACTGCAGGTCTCTGGGCTCTGGGAGCCACAGGTGGGGGTGGGGGAGTCCGTGTATCTGTGTATGTGTGAGGGTATATGGTGTGGCTGGAGGGGAGGCCACCCGAGGTGAGGGGGAGGACGCTGACAGGATGGGGGTCGGGAGTTGGGGACCAGGCTTAGTCCTGAGCTGGGACAGGGCCCCAAGAGTTGTTCTCCGAGGCTCACATTGCAGGAAGTGCCTGGACCCTAGGAGCTCTCACGCTGGGACGTCCCTCAGCTTTGCCTCAGACCCTTTCGGGCCTCAGTTGAGGGTCCTGCCTCTGCCCCCTACGCGTCGCATGTCTCTCCATCCCTCAAAGCACAGGGCCCTTCAGTCCTGCGGTTTGTTCTCCGAGGCTCACATTGCAGGAAGTGCCTGGACCCTAGGAGCTCTCACGCTGGGACGTCCCTCAGCTTTGCCTCAGACCCTTTCGGGCCTCAGTTGAGGGTCCTGCCTCTGCCCCCTACGCGTCGCATGTCTCTCCATCCCTCAAAGCACAGGGCCCTTCAGTCCTGCGGGGCGCCCTGGCATCCCAGGCTCCTCGCCACCGGCCCTGAGAGGGGCGAGCTCCTCCAGGATTTCACATGTGCCCCAGAGAGGGTCCAATGACTCAGTGCCCGGCTGAGGGGCACACAGAATGGGACCCAGCCCAGGCTTGGCCACCAGGGAAGTAGAGAACCCTCTAGTTCCGGTCAGGGCCCAGTCCTCTGCTGGCCCACCTCACAGAGGCCCTGCGATGGCCGGGCTCCAGCTGCATGAGGCTGCAGGTGTGGGTCAGGGTCGGGAACCAGGGTGGCTGCCCGGAGCCTGTGCTGTTCCAGGGGAGGAGCTCCCTCCATGCCCGCGAGCTTCCCCACGATGAGCCCGTCACCCCAACCCATCTGGAGCCACACACACACACACACACACACACACGCACACGCACACACGGTTCACATTGCCGGCCTGCTTTTTAAGGGGGAATCCCACTGGCTGCTTTCAGGCCCTCATTAGTCAGTTCAGTCGCTCAGTCGAGTCCGACTCTGCATCCCCACAGATGGCCACTCACCAGGCTTCCCTGTCCATCACCAACACCCAGAGTTTACTCCCATCTCCCGTGAGTCAGTGATGCCATCCAACCACCTCATCCTCTGTCGTCCCCTTCTCCCCCTGCCTTCAATCTGCCTTCAATCCTCAGAGCCGACCCGTCGGCAGGGACCCCCAGGGGTGGCCGGTGTCCAGCAAGGGGCCCCGCCTCTGCCCTCAGACCATCACACGGGGTTCACCCCGACCGCCCCGAGTCTCCTCAGCTGCAGGGACACAAATTGGCAGAAGCAGAGGCCGGCCTCCACGTGGCCCGTGGCCCTCACGGCCTCATCCCAGTGGGGGAAGTGCCCGTGCGCGAGGCAGCAGGCGTAGCTGGACGAGAACCGCAGGATGGCCTCCTGGAACGCTGCCTCGCCCTCGGGGGCGCCCAGGAAGGCCCGCTTGCAGTCGTCCAGCAGCACATACACGAAGTAGAGCTTGTTCTTGGTCTCGCAGCCCACGAGCACCGAGTGCGGGGCCAGCAGCTGGTTGGCCTCCCCGACGCGGCACGCCAGCTCCCGCAGGGTCCTCTTGGAAGACCTTCGGAGCCAGCACAGGACGTTGACGCTAGAGATCATGAGAAGGGGGCAGAAAAATACAGAGGCGCTGATCACGAGGAGCTGCTGAGCTGGCCGGCGCTCACCCAGCCCCAGGATCAAGGGTAAGAACACCGAAACCACGGCGAGGAGAAGCAGGAGGAGGGCTAGGACGACCCTGCAGCCCAGGTAGCGCAGGAAGCTGCGGGGCGAGCGCACGCTGTTCAGGATGCCCACGGCGCGCTTTACAGCTCGGGGTCCTCCAGCACCTCCTTCAGGGGGTCCGGCACGGCCAGCGTGCTGAAGCTGCCCACCTCCCACGACGGCAGGCTGTCTCTGTTGATGCAGTCCAGGGTCAGCAGGGCCTTCCCGCTGTAGAGGGCGGGGGCCGAGCGCAGGGCCGGGGGGCGCGCCAGGCGCTGGCTGGGGGTGCACAGGAGCTGCACCAGCTTCTGGAAGAAGCGGCCGTCCGTGGCCTCCAGGTAGGTCAGGTGGCTGAGGTGCAGCGGGACCCGGCAGGGCCGTAGCAGGACGGGGAGGACCGGCTTCCTCTCCAGGCAGGAGCCCACGAGCGACAGGTCGGCCTCCAGGAGGCACCAGCGGCTTTGCACGAAGTCCTCGCTCAGCACCAGCAGCACCTTCTGGCTCTGCTGGATGCAGCCCGCCATGTTCTCCAGCACGTTCCTGCCAGGCGTGAAGTCCCGCTCGTGCAGGCACACCCTCAGCCCCGGGAGCTCAGCCTCCAGGCGGCCAGTGAGCCCGTGGGTCCACACGGTGTCCACGCTGCTGTAGCTCACAAAGAGGTGGAACTGATCACCGGGCCCCAGGGGTGGGATGGTCGGGGCCACGCCTTCCTCCTCCGAGCAGGAACCCATGCGTGCTGCCCTGGGTCTGCCTCTGGTCCCTGAGAAGAGAAGGGCCCTTAGGCTGCAGGAGGTGGAGACGGACGGGCTGACCCTGCAGACAGACAACGGCCGACCCTCAGCAGAGGTGGAGCCGCAGACACAGCCGGCCGCGGTCAGCCTGGGAAGCGACCAACCACCCAAACCTGCCAGGGTGGGTTCAGTGGCAGGCCCCCTTCCCCTTCACCACTCGGGACCCACCAAAGGAAGTCACAGGCGCCACTCACCTGTCCTGAGGACACAGCTTCCCGGAGGTGCCTGAGCCCCTCCCACTCTGGGGCCTGCCCTTGGGCCTCCACCACACCCCGTGAGCGGGACCCTGCTCCAGCACACTCTGGGAGTCAGCCCTCTGCACACCCCCTCAGGGCCTCTGGGGACATCCACAGGACCTCTGGCTCCACCAGGGCTGGGGCTCATGGAGGCCACACCCTCTGTCCCCCGTGGTTCACTGCCCATCCGCATGGGGGCCTGGATGTCTGTGCCCTCCCAGACTTCCTGTGCTGAGATCATAACCCTGTGGTGAAGGTCTCAGGAGGTGGGGCTTTGGGGAAGTGACAAGGCCACCGGTAGAGACCCAGGCGGGGTCAGAGTCTTTCTGGAGGAGACCCCACGGAGTTCCTGCTGTCCCTACCCACCCTTGCACAAAGACCCGGTGTCGAGGAGCCAGGAGTGGGCCTCAGGGAAACACACTGAAGGCCGAGGCCTGCAGCCTCCGTCCTCCGGGGCTGTGGGAGGGTGCTGGGGCTGGGCGGTCGCCTCCAGCGGTGCCCGGGGAGGGGTCATGCGTGCAGGGCCCTGGCCTGCCTCTGCTCTGCACCCATCCTCCCACTGAGGCACCGCCGGGCCCGTCCGGTAGCCAGAGCTGAGCCTGGGCCCCACTCACGGGTCTGCCTGCTTGTCCAAAAAGCACCTCTTCCCAGGGCTCAGTCCTGCAGGCATCCTCCCGCGCCCACGGCCCCGTGCGGGTCCCAGCAAGCAGCCCTCAACCCCGCAGGCCCAAGCAGGCTGTGACTTCACGGCCTCAGGGTCCTCCAGCTCGGGCCCCTCCCCACTTGGGGGAGCAGGGTGGGGGTCACCAGGGCCAAGTCAGTCAGGAAGAGCCTGTGGTCTATCCCACCCTGCCCCTGCCACAGGGCCCCTGCATCCCAAGTCAGCTGGGCAGCTGAGAACCAGGGGAGGAGGTGCTGAGGCTCAGAAGAACACCGTGGGGAAGCCTGGCAATTGGGGGCCCCCCAGGAGACCCCCGACCCCTCGCCCACCACTTGCCACCTCCTCTCAGCTCCAAGGGGGAGAGGGGGCTCCCTCCCAGCGTCCAGGCGTCTGGGAGGCAGAAGCTGCCTCTGTGCTTCCTGGGCACCAAGGGCCTCCAATGTGGTGCCCACGCTGCCCGCTCCCCACGCCCGTCCTCAGAGGAGGCCTGGGAGCAGCCGGGGCGTGTCTGCCCCAGACAGAAGGACTTCTGCAGGCAACGCTTTCTGAGACATCGCTGCTAAATCTGATGAGCAGAGGGAAAGTGAAAGAAGGAAGCAAATTGAGGAAGGAGGGGTTTCAGGAGAAGCAGGCAGTGCAGCCTGCCCACGCTGCCCGCTCCCCACGCCCGTCCTCAGAGGAGGCCTGGGAGCAGCCGGGGCGTGTCTGCCCCAGACAGAAGGACTTCTGCAGGCAACGCTTTCTGAGACATCGCTGCTAAATCTGATGAGCAGAGGGAAAGTGAAAGAAGGAAGCAAATTGAGGAAGGAGGGGTTTCAGGAGAAGCAGGCAGTGCAGCCGGCTGGCCCGCGCTCGTCCTGGAGGCGGGATGGCCAGGGCTCGCTTGGAATCCACCTGATGGTGGAGTCAGGTCTCTGAAGGAGGAGTGACAGTTCTCAGGAGGGCAGGTCAGGCTGGGGTCAGGGAGGAGCACACACAGTCACTGGGGCGGGCTACCAATTCCTAGGGAAGCTCCAAGCTGCCAGTGACCCTCCCCAAACAGCTGCTCTCCTCCAGGCACCGCCCCCGGGGCGGGGCCAGCCTGCGGCACCCACCTGTGGCTTCCTGAAACCCTCCCTCCTTTCACCAGTGCCACCCAGTGTCCAGGGAGGGCCATCTGCGTCTCTCAGGGCCTCGAGGTCTCCCTCTCACTTGGGGAAGCCGGCCCCCAGATGCTGCTCTCTGATCCGGGCCTTTGGACACACGTGATCACTTGAAAAACACCGCTCGTCAGCCTCATCCCCAAGGAAGAAACACAAGCTAAATCAGAGCGGCGCTAGGTCGCTCCAGTCCAGTCTGCTCTCTGCGACCCCGAGGACTATAGCCCATCAGGCTCCTCTGCCCTTGGCATTCTCCACGCAAGAATACTGCAGGGGGTTGCCACGCCCTTCTCCAGGGGATCTTCCTGACCCAGGGATCAGACTCAGGTCTCCCACATCGCAGGAAGACTCTCCCGTCTGAGCCACCTTTCCACCTAAAACCCTGAGATGTCACATGGGCAGAACAGAGCCAGGGAAAGCCCAGGGGGCACCAGAGCACTGCAAGCAGGGGCGGGGCTGTGACCTCGGGCTCCCTCAGGAGCCCCAGCAGCAGCTCCGCAGGACCCCGCCTGGACTGCAGATGCTGACTGTGCAGGACGCGATGCTGCAGGCCGGAGCCCGGCGTGGGGCACTTGGGGGGCTCGCGCTCTCCTGGGAGGCCAGCCCAGGGAACTCCTGGCCCAGCTGAGCTGGAGTCCTGCTGTGCTCTCAGCACCCGTGACCTGGAGGAGCTGGGCAGGAGCCAACACCACGCGGCCGGCACGTGTTCCCAGAACTCTCCGAGGGAGCCAATGCCCCCAGGCCCCTGCCGAGTGTTCCCAGGGCTCTCGGCGATGGGCGGGGCAGCTCCCTCCTTCGTTCCCATCAAGGCTGGGGTGGACGGCCTCAGCCAGCTGCCGTCTGAGCCTCTGATCGGTGTCTGGACGGGCGCGGGTGCTACCAGGGGGTCTCCTCCCGGGGTCCCAGGGCCCCTCGCCCTGCAGGCCCCTCAGTCAGCCCCTGGGCTCCCGCCACACCCAGCCTCCATCGCTCTGCTAGTCACCCTTTCCTCTCCGCTTCCAGATCTCAGGGGACCTCTGAGTAAGGCCCACTGGAGTCTCACCCGTCCCCAGCAGCCCCCAGTACAGGCGCTGTGTCCCAGCTCACTGGCTCTACTCGTCAAGGTCAGGAGGTGGACACAGTGGGCACCCGTGTGTCCAGCCTGCCCAGCAGCAGACGTATTTGGGATGGTCCACAGGGTGGGACAACCAAGCTCAGGTCAGGTTCCCACACGACAGGCTGCTCTGCTCTGGGTCAACCGTGTCCACACCTGGACTCTGCCCACCCCCAGGTGCAGCTCCAGGCCCGGGAAGGCCTCAGGTGCGGCCTGCAGCCCCCGCTCCCCTAGCCAGGGCCTGCCCACAGCCCAGGAAGGGTCTCGGTCGGAGAGGCGAGGGCAGGAGGAAGGGCCTCTGCCCGGGGTTGGAAATGGTGCTGTGGGCCGGCTCTGTGCTCAGCTGTGACTGGCCGGGGGCACAGAGAGCCTCAAGCAGGCCGGGCCCACCGCCCAGAGCCCAGAGGGAGGGCAGGCCCCCAGCTCCGCACAGCAGGCTGGGGCGGTGGGGGAGACAAGTGGCCACACACACGCAACCCCGCCTCCCACCTGCTTGATCTTGAGAGCTCACGCCTCGGCGGCCAGCTAGGCACTCAGCTCCTCTCTGTTTTCAAGGCAACAACAGGATGCTGGCCCAGCTCCCTCAGCCCTTCTGGAACTTCCTGCTGGGCTGCCAGTGGGGGGTCCTGTGGCAGCAGCTTCCTGCCTTCCTGCCAGTCTGGGTGCGGAGGCTCCTCAGGCCGCTGACGGGGCAGGAACCCACAGGGCAGGGAGGAGCCTGAGTGCCAGTTCGGAAAAGACAGACTGAGGCCGTGCAGGGAGGAGGCTCGGGCAGGGCTGTGCCCACAGGAGAGCCCAGGAGGGCCTGTGGGGCCACGGGGCCAGGGAGAGGCCCCGGTCCTGGGTGTGGTCCTGCTTCCCAGGGGTGCTGCAGACAGGTGGGGAGCCCGGAGCCTGAGAGACACAGTCCCAGCCGAGGCCCGGGGGAGGCGAAGGTGCTGGTCAGCACGGGGCGTGTCCATGGCTGCCCCGCGCCTTCACCTGGTCAGACTGAGGTTCACCCTCAAAGGCCCCTGGCCAGGTGAGGTCTCTGCACTCACGGTCCCAGATTTCGAAGGAGCCCTTCCAGACCTGGTGTCTGGACTTCTTCACAACTGGAGGCCAGCAGGAGTCCAGAGGGCCCCAGTCTGCCAGGTGTCCCCGGGACCCTGGGCCCGGCAGCCCGGCTGAGATCGGGCCCAGCGCGGTGGGTCCAGCACCGGCACTGCAGGTCTCTGGGCTCTGGGAGCCACAGGTGGGGGTGGGGGAGTCCGTGTATCTGTGTATGTGTGAGGGTATATGGTGTGGCTGGAGGGGAGGCCACCCGAGGTGAGGGGGAGGACGCTGACAGGATGGGGGTCGGGAGTTGGGGACCAGGCTTAGTCCTGAGCTGGGACAGGGCCCCAAGAGTTGTTCTCCGAGGCTCACATTGCAGGAAGTGCCTGGACCCTAGGAGCTCTCACGCTGGGACGTCCCTCAGCTTTGCCTCAGACCCTTTCGGGCCTCAGTTGAGGGTCCTGCCTCTGCCCCCTACGCGTCGCATGTCTCTCCATCCCTCAAAGCACAGGGCCCTTCAGTCCTGCGGGGCGCCCTGGCATCCCAGGCTCCTCGCCACCGGCCCTGAGAGGGGCGAGCTCCTCCAGGATTTCACATGTGCCCCAGAGAGGGTCCAATGACTCAGTGCCCGGCTGAGGGGCACACAGAATGGGACCCAGCCCAGGCTTGGCCACCAGGGAAGTAGAGAACCCTCTAGTTCCGGTCAGGGCCCAGTCCTCTGCTGGCCCACCTCACAGAGGCCCTGCGATGGCCGGGCTCCAGCTGCATGAGGCTGCAGGTGTGGGTCAGGGTCGGGAACCAGGGTGGCTGCCCGGAGCCTGTGCTGTTCCAGGGGAGGAGCTCCCTCCATGCCCGCGAGCTTCCCCACGATGAGCCCGTCACCCCAACCCATCTGGAGCCACACACACACACACACACACACACACGCACACGCACACACGGTTCACATTGCCGGCCTGCTTTTTAAGGGGGAATCCCACTGGCTGCTTTCAGGCCCTCATTAGTCAGTTCAGTCGCTCAGTCGAGTCCGACTCTGCATCCCCACAGATGGCCACTCACCAGGCTTCCCTGTCCATCACCAACACCCAGAGTTTACTCCCATCTCCCGTGAGTCAGTGATGCCATCCAACCACCTCATCCTCTGTCGTCCCCTTCTCCCCCTGCCTTCAATCTGCCTTCAATCCTCAGAGCCGACCCGTCGGCAGGGACCCCCAGGGGTGGCCGGTGTCCAGCAAGGGGCCCCGCCTCTGCCCTCAGACCATCACACGGGGTTCACCCCGACCGCCCCGAGTCTCCTCAGCTGCAGGGACACAAA
>SJYC01060129.1:0-39221 GCA_006408675.1 Madoqua kirkii
AGGGGAGGGGAGAGGAGAGGAGAGGCGGGGGAGGGGAGGGGAGGGGAGAGACAGTGATGCTCTGGGAGAGCCAGGGGAAGAGGCCTGAGAGGCTAGGTGGGGAGCGGAGGCCCGCGGGAGGGCTGACCAGCGCCCTCCCTGGGACCTGCCTGGCCTCCCCACGGGTCCCCGCCCTGCGGTAGCGTCTGAGGGCCGTTGCCGGCCCAGTGGCTCTGCTGCGGGACGCTTTAGACGCCTCCCGGGCACCTAGGGGCACGGAGCCTGGGCAGGGCCTCTCAGCCTGTGAGGCCACCGGGGGCGGCAGGCGTGCGCCCAGCCCCTGGACTGGAGGAGCGCGCGCCTCCCCGCTGACCAGGACGCCCTCCTGTGCACAACAGAGGCGCCCCGTCCCGCCCGACCTCGGGGCCCCCACCTCTCGGTCTCCTGCGGGGGCCGGGGGCGTGGCTCTGGCCCCTCCCCTAGGAAGCCTGCCACATTTCACATGTGCCCCAGAGAGGGTCCAATGACTCAGTGCCCGGCTGAGGGGCACACAGAATGGGACCCAGCCCAGGCTTGGCCACCAGGGAAGTAGAGAACCCTCTAGTTCCGGTCAGGGCCCAGTCCTCTGCTGGCCCACCTCACAGAGGCCCTGCGATGCCCAGGCTCCAGCTGCATGAGGCTGCAGGTGTGGGTCAGGGTCGGGAACCAGGGTGGCTGCCCGGAGCCTGTGCTGTTCCAGGGGAGGAGCTCCCTCCATGCTCGTGAGCTTCCCCACGATGAGCCCGTCACCCCAACCCATCTGGAGCCTGCTCAGGCAGTCTGGGGGTGCCCGGCCCTCATCCCCTCCTGACTCAAGCCCTGGCTTGACAGGAGCCCTGCTCCAGGACCTGGTGGTCAGACCCACTGCTGAAGTGTTTGCTCAGCTGCTTGGTCTAAATAAACAGGCTTTCGGACCAGGAGTAAATTAGATGCTCAGTTATTAGTTATCCTCTATCCTATGTTGTTTCCAAACACAGCATCCTCAAACACAATGCACATTGCTGGCCTGCTTTGATCGAGAGGAGAAATCCCACTCTCTCTGGTCAGGCCCTCATTGGCCCCCACCAATGGTCTCTGCAGAGCTCCTGGTTGCAGCCCACCCACCCTGCTGGAGGAGCCTGGGAGGCGGGTAGAGAGCTGTCACCGCTCCTCTGGTCTGAGCCTCTGATGCTTCCTGCCCATCTCTACCCTGACGTGTTTAGAACAGAACGAGTCTCAGTCCCGGAGGGGATGACCAAGGTCCTCTTGCCCCCTCCCACCTCTGTCCCTACAGTGCTCCTGGCCTGCTCAGATTTCACGCTGGGTTTCCTTGACCAGGCTGCCTAAGCATCCCTCTCCCATGTCAGGTGCCGTCACGGCTGTCGGAGGATGCATTGGGAATGCCCTGTGTGACCCCTGGGCCCCTTGCTGCTCCTCACTCACTTTGTGTCTCTGGAGAGCCCCAGGCACTGCCCAGCGGCCACTGTGGAGGGTGCACAGGGTGGCCAAGACCCTCCTTCCTCTCAACGGGGCCCAGGCGGGGAGGACGCATTCTCCTGCGGGGGCCGGGGGCGTGGCTCTGGCCCCTCCCCTAGGAAGCCTGCCACATTTCACATGTGCCCCAGAGAGGGTCCAATGACTCAGTGCCCGGCTGAGGGGCACACAGAATGGGACCCAGCCCAGGCTTGGCCACCAGGGAAGTAGAGAACCCTCTAGTTCCGGTCAGGGCCCAGTCCTCTGCTGGCCCACCTCACAGAGGCCCTGCGATGCCCAGGCTCCAGCTGCATGAGGCTGCAGGTGTGGGTCAGGGTCGGGAACCAGGGTGGCTGCCCGGAGCCTGTGCTGTTCCAGGGGAGGAGCTCCCTCCATGCTCGTGAGCTTCCCCACGATGAGCCCGTCACCCCAACCCATCTGGAGCCTGCTCAGGCAGTCTGGGGGTGCCCGGCCCTCTCCCCTCCTGACTCAAGCCCTGGCTTGACAGGAGCCCTGCTCCAGGACCTGGTGGTCAGACCCACTGCTGAAGTGTTTGCTCAGCTGCTTGGTCTAAATAAACAGGCTTTCGGACCAGGAGTAAATTAGATGCTCAGTTATTAGTTATCCTCTATCCTATGTTGTTTCCAAACACAGCATCCTCAAACACAATGCACATTGCTGGCCTGCTTTGATCGAGAGGAGAAATCCCACTCTCTCTGGTCAGGCCCTCATTGGCCCCCACCAATGGTCTCTGCAGAGCTCCTGGTTGCAGCCCACCCACCCTGCTGGAGGAGCCTGGGAGGCGGGTAGAGAGCTGTCACCGCTCCTCTGGTCTGAGCCTCTGATGCTTCCTGCCCATCTCTACCCTGACGTGTTTAGAACAGAACGAGTCTCAGTCCCGGAGGGGATGACCAAGGTCCTCTTGCCCCCTCCCACCTCTGTCCCTACAGTGCTCCTGGCCTGCTCAGATTTCACGCTGGGTTTCCTTGACCAGGCTGCCTAAGCATCCCTCTCCCATGTCAGGTGCCGTCACGGCTGTCGGAGGATGCATTGGGAATGCCCTGTGTGACCCCTGGGCCCCTTGCTGCTCCTCACTCACTTTGTGTCTCTGGAGAGCCCCAGGCACTGCCCAGCGGCCACTGTGGAGGGTGCACAGGGTGGCCAAGACCCTCCTTCCTCTCAACGGGGCCCAGGCGGGGAGGACGCATTGCCTGGGGCCAGTCCTCTCAACAGGGCACAGGCTGGGGGGACACGCTGTTCGGGGACGGGACCCAGGCAGGGAGGACGCGCTGTCTGGGCCGGTCCTCTTGACGGGGCCTGGGTGAGGAGGACGTGCCGTCTGGGGTCGGGGCCCAGGCTGGGAGGACGCGCCGTCCAGGATGGTCCTTTTGGCCCTCACTGCACCTTGGCCTCCAGCTTGGTCACGTTCAGGAGCAAGGCCATCAGCTCAGAGAGGACGCCCTCAGACAGGCACTGCTTCCTGAGGCAGGGTCTGCTCATGTGAGCAGAAGTCCCAGAGCGCCCCTGAAAGTCTCCTGCAGCTCCGTCTGCTGTTCTTGGGGAGCCCAGCTCTGGCTTGCTTTGGCCCTGGACCCAGACTGGGCTGGCTGATGCGGCCTGTGTGTGACTTGCACAAGTTAAGGGGAGGCCCTAGAGAGGCAGGCCAGGCAGGCATCTCATCTTTCCGCTTCATACCTGAGCACAGGTCCTGGCCTGGACCTCCAGGGCCCTGAGCAGGGGACCTGGGGCCGCAGAGGGCCACCCCTGGCCTGTCACCGGGACCAGGATCTGCTGGCTGGCTTGAGTCTGCTGTGTATGGCTTCCCTCTTGCCTGCAGGGCTCTGAAGCAGGATTAGGCAGGATTACAAACTCCAGAAGCCTCCCGCAGAGACCCAGAGGCCCGCCTGCCCTGTTGGGAGTGGTCCTGCTGCACGGGGTTTGGGGAAGGCTGACGGCACTTTGGCAGAACCCCACTTCACTGGACAGAGGGTCCCTGTCTACAGAGCTGACCCTGAGACCAGTCAGAGGTGCCCTCACCTCTCAAGGCCCCGGGCAACTGTGTGGGCACCGTCGGCCCTGAGGGCCTGGGATGAGACAGACCCCCTTCCCTCCCCTGAGCAGCCGGACCCAGTAGTCCGTTTCCCCCTAAGGCCCCCCACTGCCCTGCGTGGCTGGTGACCTGCTCTACCCCAGGGCCTCTGTGCCTGGCCGACTGGAGGGGGCGCAAGGGCAGTGGGCAGGGGCTCTGATGACCATGTGCAAGGGGATGCTCTGTGTTTGCTCTGGCTTATGTGGAGGAGACCAAGCAGGGATCTGGGGCCCAGAGAGGTTAGGGTGACGGGTCAGGGGGTATAGCCCTTCAGCAGAGCCAAGACTGGGGCCAGGCACGTGAGTCCCAGTCCCCCTCACCCTCCCTCACCCCTCCTTCCCCTCAAGACCCACCTGTAACTGGCACTGGGCACACGCCCCTGGTCCTCTGCCGCGGGTGAGCTCTGAGCCCAGGCAAGCAGCGTCACATAGGGGTACAGCACTGCATCATGCAGGGGGCGGAGCGCAGGGGTCCGAGACGTGGGCACCGTCTCCAAGTCATGCCTGCAGGCCTTAGCGTCTAGTACCTTCCACCTGCCCCAAGTGCAGAGGGATCCGTGGGCAGGTGGGTAGATGGGTGCTTGGAGCAGGGGCTCCCAGGCATCGGCCCCAGGCTTCTTGCTGTCTGTGGGGAGAGTCTGATACCGCTCATAACCAGGGGAAAAGGAGAGCTCCCCTTGCGTGTTCTAGAACACGGTTCATCCCCTTGACTGTACTGAGGGGGACCCCTCTCTCTGCTGCAGGGTGGCTGGACACTGGGCCGCCCCAGACAAAGGAAATCAATTCTGGGTTCCAGCAACTAAGTTGACTCTGCAGTCCCTGAAGCGATTTTCACAGCCAGGGGGCACGATTGTGTTTTGCAGGTGATTAACCAGCTGTTGCCTGGCATGGACTGAGCATGTCCCCTGCGTGGAGCAGAGCTGGAGGGTTCCACAGCTCCCTCTCGCCTGGAAGCTAGAGCCAGGCCGCCTATTGTCCCCAAAGTGCCCCGCCTGGTAATCAGGCCCGTTGAACACTCCTCCAGCCCTGGGGAGGGCCCTGCCTGGTTGGAGGGGCCAGGCCAGGACTGAAAGGCCTGGCTGGGCATTCAGAGGAGGCCGTGTGCTGGGCAGTTGGGTTGGGTGGGGAGAAGGCCTTTGGGAGGGAAGTACGTGGCCCAGCTGAATAGGGCTCTCTCCAACTTCCCTGGGGAGTGGCCAGACCCAGGAGGACCCCTCCATCCCTCCCAGGATGGGGTCTGGGGCGGCGGCCTTCCCACCCATGCTACGAGCCCGTGCCCCTCACTAGCACTTCGGGTCCACAGTGCCCACGGCTGGGGAGAGGCCCTTTCCACGGCGCAGCAGCCTGTGGGACGGGGCAAAAGACTGCCTAAGGTGGGCCAGGGTGGTTCCCCCCACCACCAGGGCTCCATCCCCTCTCCAAGCCAGGGCCACCTGTCTCCCAGGCCAGTGAGGTCGGGGCGGGGGGCCCGAGCCAGTCCTCCCTGAAGCGCTGAGAAGAGTAGTGAGGCCCTGTGCCGGGGGCTCCCTCCTGCCTCCCTCCTCTCTGCGGAGCCAGGGGCTGCCTTGGGGTTCCTGGCTGGACCCCAGTTTCCAGGTATCGACATCCCTTGGCCCAGGTGCCACAGGGACACTCCTGTGGATTCTGAGTCATCGAAGAAAGCTGGCAAGCAGCAGGGAGATGAGCCAGGCCCCAGGCACTTCCGGGGGGGAGCGGGTGACCCCGCCACGCCGGCCCTGGAACTGCCCAGGGCTCCCAGCCGCCGCTCTCCCCCGGCTCCCTGCACTCAGGCCACACAGGGTCTCCTCCGTTCTGGGGGCATGACTACCCCCCAGTCCCTCCTCAGTCATAGGGTCCTGACAGAGGGCTCTCCCCCGAGGCTCTGGGTGAGCCGTTCACTCCCAGGAGAGGTGGAGTCACCCGCTCAGAGTCCTGGGATCCCTGTCCTTGAGTCCCATGGCCCCTCAGGCCTCACAGGTCCGAGGGCCCCTTCTCTGAGCTCTGTGGCTCTGGCCTCTGCCCCCAACATCTGTCTCCATCCCAGCTTCCCCTTCCCTCCTCCCCAGTCAAGGCCAAGGACAAATGTCGAAGTGTGTGCTACCAAATGGATGTAAAATGAAAACAGATGCAGAAATATCCCTGAAAAATCTCAAAAACTTGGAAACTCATTAACACACTCCTGAGTGACCTTGGGTCAAAGAAGAAATCAAAAGAGAATTAGTATTCTGAACTAATGAAAACATAACAATTGTAGGGTGCACCAAAGCAGTACTTACGGGAGAATTCATAGCTGACGGCTGTATCAGAAAAGAAGAGGTTTAGAAACCCACGACAGCTCCCACACCAAGAAGCTTGACAAAGTAGAGCAGACTAAACATAAGCTAAGTGAAGGAAACAAGATCGATGAAATAGCCTTCACGACCCCACGGACTGCAGCCCACCAGGCTCCTCCGTCCATGGGATTCTCCAGGCAAGAGTACTGGAGTGGGTTGCTATTGCCTTTTCCAGGGGATCTTCCTGACGCAGGGATGGAACCCAGGTTTTCCGCGTTGTACGTGAGATGCTTTACCGTCTGAGCCACCAGGGAGGCCCTGAAATAGAGAGCAGGAGACGATGAAGACGATGAATCTGACCGCTGCTTGCTAGAGATCGGGGCCACTGACGGGCCTTTGCTGCCCAAAGGGCTGGTGTCCGGGGACTCTCGTGGCCTTAGTTCACCCCTGGGTCACGGTCCTGCCCTGTACAGATGCCCCTGGAGCACCGGCCAGAGGCCCTGGGTCTGATCACTGTTCCCCCGGGGCCTTGGGGCCGAGGGGCAGCAAGCCTGGAGTGGCAGCCCGGCTCCTATTTCCAGAACCATCCTACATGCATCCCCATCTTCTCCTGAATGGTGCTGCTCTCCTGCTGTGCCCTGCCTTTTCTCCAGCATCTCCAAAGTTGCTCACTGTATGTATTCACAGTTCAGCAATTCCAAAATGGCATCCTCTGCGGGCTTGGTGGACTCTCCCACCCATCCTGTGCTCGGGCCCACGCCTGGGCTGCTCCGCAAGCCCGACCCTAGGCCCCCACTGCCGCAGGCAAGGACTTCCCTGGCCTACTGCTCTCCTGTGTCCGCCGAGACCTCCAGCTCACCCAGTCTCCGCAGTTAGACGCCCACAGCCAGCTCGCCCAGGTGACAGAGCCCCACCTCCACCAGGCACACACAGTCTGATTCCCAGCTCTGCCAGCAGAGGGCATTTCAGCGCTTCCCACCTGGGGGCTTGGCGATGGAGCCGGACAGGCAGAGCAAGGGAAGCGGTTGGGGATGCCCGCGGCCTGGACTCTGCAAGAGCTGGTGCCTCAGCAAGGCCCCAGGTGCTACGGAGCCTGGCTTCCGGGTGCCTCTGACCCATGGAGACAGTGCCAGGACCCCACCCCAGGCAGCGTGCAGAGGAAGGAGCACGGACTTGAGAGTGACTCGGGGCTGGGCCCATCCCGCTGGACCCCTGCCAAATCGCCCCCCTCAGAGCCTGTTTCCTCTCTCACGAAAGCGGGGATGATAAGAAGTGCCACATAGGGGATGCCAGCGCCCTACTGCCTCTGGACAGATGCACTGTCCAGATGCACTGTCTCCCGACTGCAGACAGCACAGATACACCCCTGCTCTGACTTGGGGCCAGAAGTCCAAGTGGGTCTCCCCGAACTAACTCGGGTGTGAGCAGCCTGGGTGGGCCCTGCTGGAGGCTCTGGGTCCTCTAGAGGCCACAGCCAAAGCCAGCTGTGACAGGCTCAGTCCGTCCCACGCTGCCCGCTCTGGCCTCTCGAGGACCCTCACAATTAGATTGGGTCTACCTGGATGCTCCAGGGTGCTCTAGCCATCCCAAAGCAGCTGATGAACAGTCTCAGTCCCAGCTTTGCCACATACTGTGACGTACTGCTGGGTCCCGGGGATTACGTAGCAACATCAGGGCGGGGAGAGGCCATTCTGTACCGGACAAAATTACCTGCACCTGCTGCTCTGGACAGAGGGTCACCGATAAAAATGGGCTTCTCCTCTGGTTTCTCTCATCAGGAGGTGTGCCCGAGTTTCAAAGCTCTGCATGTAGAGAGTGAGCATGAAGGTGAATTGGCAGAGAAGCTAGACGGGAGCAGGAGAAAAGGAAAGACGCGGGGAGACACCTTGAAGTGACGGGGGTCTCAGGATGAGTCCCGGGGCCTTCTCTCCTCAGCCCCCACCCTCGCCTGAGCCTTCCCCATCTTGTGGGCCTCATCTGACCTGGAGCAGGTGCTCTCCTGAGCGATGCCCAAGCATCCACCTGGGGAGATGGGCCTCCTGTCCAGCGGCCTCTCCCTCATCACACCCACCAGCTGCTGGAGCTCGTGCCATCTAGCCCGCTTCTGGCCAGTCATGGAAAGCACCACGTGTGTTTGGAGAAATTTTCCAATTAGTCAAGAAGGAAAAAGTCAAAGGCTCCAACAAAGATGCCTTTGAGAAGGAGAATGGCCCCAGCCTTTCGGGATGAAAGGGAGGCTGTCGGGGCCTCAGCTCAGAGAGATGACAGAGGGCAAGGCATGAGGCGGTGGGGCCGCACGGTGGCCCCTGCAGACTGCACTGTCTGGGAGCCGCGCCTTTGGGAGGGGCCCAGAGGAGGGGCGGTGCTGCCCTGGAGCGAGACCAGGAGCCAGCTGTCCAACAGCAGACCAACAGCCCCAAAGGCCCCCGCCTGTAAACCACCATGGGGACCAGGCCGGCTGCCTCCATCCACGTCCAGAAGGGGACGGTCAGTGCCCCAGTCACATGGTGCCAGCGCCCCTCCCTCAGCACCGCCGCTGTGAGCGTGACTTGACTTTCTCTCACTTCAGCAGACCCTCCCCTCCACCGGGTTTCAAGATGGGGGGAGCTTTTCTGTTCCTGTTTGAGTCCCGCGCAGTTCCAGACCCCAATGGATGAGTCCTACAAAACAAAATCCGTTCTCAGAACTCACCTCCCCTCACTGACCGCACCAACAGGAGGCCTCTCGGCATCCGATCCCCGTGCCGGGACTCGTCTCTCGTTCTGGAAGGTCAGGATGTGCTTATCCCGTTGAAGTCAGCACCAAAAGGAGGCACCAGGACACAGGAAGAACACATGTCCAGCCTTTGCTGACCTCCTGGCCCCTCAGGGCTCAGAGCAAACTGCGGGAACAACGCCACTCAAACTGGGGTCAGTGTCTGCCCCAGTGCGGACTGAGCGGGCTGGTCCTTGAGGCTTTGTTATCATTTCAGGGGCTCACCTGAGATGAGTGGGGAGTTGGCCCTGGCTTCAGCACCTACCAGCCTCAAGAGGGGCCACTGCCGTGGTGGGCCTGGACCCCTGTCCACACAACAGGCCTGCCTGGCCTGCTCCTGAGCCACTGGGAAGCCAGGTGCCTGCAGGCCTCTCCATCTCTTCTGGCCAGAGACGGCGCCCAGAGCCAGCGCCCAGAGACGGTGCCCAGGCTCCTGCAGCTGTGTCCAGGCTTCCGTGTCCAAAGCCCGCACGTTGACAGAAATGGGACCCCGTCCTCACGCCCACCACCCCAGCCACCTCCCGTCCCAGGGCCCAGTGGGGCTGGAGAGGCCGCCGGGCCGGAGCCTGCTCGTGCTTGGTGCTGCGGTCTGGGCTGTGACATTCACGCCCAGGGACTCTCCTCCATCCTCCACTCACCTCTGGAGCCGGGCTGGGCAGGAGCCTGGTCAGCACTGGCTCGCCTTGCTGGGAGGGAGACACACCAGTCCAGATGCCTCCAGGGAGACCTCCTAAAGGCTGGCATCAGTACCTGGCCCCACAGCCCCATCCCACCCCAGACCAGCCAGGCACAGCCCAGGCCTCGTGTCATCTACCCAGATGCCACCTCTGGGCCATCCTGAGTGGACATGGGGCAGGCCGAGGCAGCTGGCTGTTATCCCCATTAAAATTCTTTTTCAAACTGCTCCAGTGAGTGGCTTGCTAAAGATAAACTATCAGGAGAGAGGCCTTCAAAGAAAGTGCTTTAATGATGCAATTATCTTCAATCAACTCAGAACATCTTTATTATATTAGTAAATGGCAATTTATCTGGAATGCAGAAAGAGCTGGTCTAGCCTCAGACACAGGCCTGGCTGGAGAGCTCTGAGGGCCCCTTTCAGTCTAGCTTCTAAATTTTCATGGTGAGAAACTTCCTGAGTAAATTTCTCTAGCTTAAATGGACAAAGCATCATCCAGAACTAGTTTTCATTAAACAACTTTGTTTTTTCAAAAATAAACAGTCGATCTAGTTTGCTGCTTCTGCGTTTAGGGATATGACTCTGACATGACATAGTTCCTGGCAAACCAATCTCGTGATTTATTCTAAAATGCGCGCGGGGTTTCTTCCCTTGGCAGAGAGACTGCAGAGCGGCGCCTCGTTTGCAGCGCTCAGGAAGGTTTCCAAACCAAAGATCCGTTCAGTTTCGGAGAAAGAGTCCCAACACGTGCTAGTCTGTCTGACCTTCGCTCCTTTTTCGAATCCGGTCCAGGATCCCTCTCCACCTGGTTGCGGCGTCTCGGAAGCAGCTCGGCGGTCCGACCGCGGTCTGTCGGAACTGGCGTCTCAGGGATTTTCCCAGCTCCCAGGGCACGGGTTTCCCGAGGATTCGGCCCAGCAAGTGCGGAGCGGGAGAGGCTGACACCCAGTGACCGACCTCGCGACCGGCAACCCAAGGCGCCCTGCTTGTGTCCCAGGCCCCGCGTCAGAGGCGCGTGAGACGTGGGCGCCTCGATTTCCCCCGTGGCCCCGGGCCCTGCCCTGGGACCTTCGCCGCCAGGGGCCAAGCTGTTGGACGCCAGGAAGAGCGCCCGCCAGCTACGGGCGCCTGCAAAACCACCCAGGCTCCGGGAGCAGTGGCCCGACTTCCAGGCGACGAAAGCAGAGTCTCCAGTCCAGGTGCAAGGTCGGTCAAAAGTGACCCCCAGGGTGTGGAGACAGCGCCTGGCCCACGGCAGGCTCGCGCCGATGGCTCCGGCTCCGGGCTGTGGCGCAGCGGGACGAGCCGCAGGCAGGCGAGGACACTGCGGGAGGCGCCCGGACCGAGGCTCAACCCTGTCGCGCCCACTGCGGGCTCTCCACGAGAGGAGGCTGGGGCCAGCGCCTCGTGCTCCCCGGGGCCCCAGCCGTATCCCAGCTGGGCCACAGCGGGCTCTAGCAAACCGACGGGGTGCGCCAGGCTGGCAGGGGCTGGGGCGCACGGGTCTCAGTCGCGGATCGGCCGGCGGCCCCGCCCCTCGTTGCCCGTCCCCTCCTCCCGGATCAGCGAAACCAATGGGCGTCTGGACTCACGCGGCAGCCACTGCGGCGATTGGACAGCTGGGTATGAAAGGGGCGCCGCTTTTTATAAAAAGGCCGCCGAGGGAGGGGGCGCCGCCAAGTCGCCGGCCGTCTCGCGACGCGCTACCTCTACGTTGCGCCCGCTGGACTCCGCTAGCCCAGCGCCCGCCCGTCAGCGCGTGGCCCCAGCGTTGCTCGGCATGAACCCCGCTGGGCTCAGGACGTGGGACGGGGACCGTGCGAGGCTCGGCCCGCTGCCCTTCGGCGTCGAGTCGTTGCTGGAAGCCGAGCGCTGGTGCTGGGCTGGGATCCCGTGCAACACCAGGAGGAGAGGCCGGGCGGCGCCGTTGAACCCCGGGCCTGGTTTCCGCCGGCCGCCCCCTCTAGGGCCCCACGTAAGTGCCCTGTCGCGCGGTCCCGGGCTGCGAGAGGAGCCCGCTTGGCCCGGGCTCGGAGGACCAGGGCGGGAAAGGCGCTGTCTTTCGTAACTTCGGAAATAGCCATCCACTAAGGCGCCGGCCCGAATGCACAGAAAGAAGCCAGCCGCTGAGAGCCCGCCCAAGCCTTCCGGCGCGCGAGCCCTGGCCCACCCGCCCCCGCCACACAGGTCTTCCCTGCTCTACCCGGGGGCGGGGCCCGAAACCCCTGGCCCAGGGCTTCTCATCTCGAGTCTCTCTGGCCGCGTACGCTACAGTCCCCGCCAAGGCGGACCTCTGCTTCCCCTCCTCGCTCACCGCTCAGGTCTTGCTGCGGCTTCGTTGACTCTTTGCGACCCCATGAATCGCAGCACGCCAGGTCTCTCCATCTCTCGGAGTTCACTCAGACCACGTCCATCGAGTCTATGATGCCATCCAGCCATCTCATCCTCGGTCGTCCCCTTCTCCTCCTGCCCCCAATCCCTCCCAGCATCAGAGTCTTTTCCAGTGAGTCAACTCTTCGCATGACGTGGCCAAAATACTGAAGTTTCAGCTTTAGCATCATTCCTTCCAAAGAAATCCCAGGGTTGATCTCCTTCAGAATGGACTGGTTGGATCTTGCAGTCCAAGGGACTCTCAAGAGTCTTCTCCCTCAGTTTCCTGGAAAATGCAAAGTCAGGACTTGAGAGAGAAGCTAACTGAGTTCTTGAAGCCCTGCTGCTGGAGATGAAGGCCTGGTGATGGGAGGAGGAGGTCAGTTGCCGCCCATCTCTCCTCTGATATGGGCCAGCGCGTCCTGAACCCGTGCTGTTTAAACTCCACCCGATTCCAGTCACGACTTGCAAGGGGTGGTCTGGAAACGTGGTGGAGAAGGCAGGCAGGGTCCCTGCCCCAAGTGGGCTCGGTGGAGGGGCCGGGGGCCTGGGGACGGCCACGGAGCTCAGGCCCCCAGGAGCGCATCTGCTGCTGTCTGAGGCTGGCCACACTTCATCCTTTTCTCCCCACCACAGAGCACCAGGCAGCCCGGGCTCAGGGAGGAGCCGGCCGCATTGGTTTTCTCCGTCTCCATATCCAGTTCTTACCAAGACCCCCCTAGGGAGCCTCACCTTTCATGTCCCCACAGAGGTGGTCAGCGTCTTTTGTCTGACTCAGAGCTTGGCACCCAGACTACCGGAGGGTGACTGAGGCTCTGTGGGGCCCTGAGCCCACCAGCTGGGTTCTCTTGCTGGGCACGGCTGAAGCAGACTTACCAAGACCTGTCTCTTATACACATCTCTTCGGGCCCCCCTCTCACCTGAGGCCCGCGGTATGGAGCCGGGACTCACATCCAGGACCCGCCGTGGCGGCGATCCCGGAGTGCGTCCGCGCGCCCGCTGTGTGCTCCTTCCCCCCGGCGCCCCCAGCCCTCCACCCTGCGCCCTCAGCCCTCCACCCTGCGCCCTCCGGAAACAGAAGAGCGACCGCAAGCCGCGGACGCCCTTCCCCGCCGCGCAGCTGCTGGCGCTGGAGCGCACGTTCGGGCAGCAGCAGCACCTGTCCGTCGCCGAGCGCGCCGCGTTCTCCAACAGCCTGAGTCTTTCCGAGACGCAGGTCAAGATCTGGTTCAGAACCGCCGGGCCAAGGCCATGCGACTGCTGGAGGCCGAGCTGCTGCCCCGGCCCGCCCCGCCCTTCCCGCTGGGCGCCCCCTTCACGGCTCCGCCGCCGCCCCGCCGCAGGTGCCCGGACTCCTCGCCGCGCCCGTGGCCGCCTACGGCCTGTATTACCTGCCCTAGAGCCGCGAGACCCGGGGCTGCGGGTCCGCTGGGCAGGAAGGGCGGGGCGGGGCGGGGCCGGTGGACCTCGGTGCTGGTGCGGAGCGGGCGTCTGGGGTCCTCTTCTTGACTCGTTTTTAAGGTGTTTGTGTTTTGTTGTTAATAGTGTTGTAATAGATGCACAGACCTATCTCTCTCTGGGTATCTTACGGATATTTGAAAGCTTTTTAAAAAGTCATGTTTGTACAAATTTTCCTGAAAAGCAGTGAACATAGTTTTATAGTGTCGAAATGGACCGAAATGGGGCTTCTTGTGTGCAAGGCAGCCAGTAACGCATTTTGAGGCCCCGTCTCCAGCAGCCGCGGGGCCTGGGAACCTAGTGCGTTGTTTCCGGCTTCGGCCGCCGGAAGCCGATTCGGAGCAAAGACGAGACAATGGCAGGTCGGCGCCGGGGTTGCTGAAGAGGAACTCACCTGCTGCTCTCACTGACGAACTTTCTCAGCGTCGTGGCCGCTCGGAAACGCCCACGCGCATTTTAGGGCATTTTCCCCACGCTCATTTATTTTTACTCCACTAGAGGCCAGGTGCTGTCTACTGGAACGCGCGTGATGCGCAGGGCGCCCACGCTTCGGCCGCCGGCCTCGGAGCCTCGGCCTTGGCGGAGTGCGGGCCTGGCGGGGCCGCTTGGCCTTCCAGAGAACGGAGCCGGAGGGGGCCAGGCCGCACCCTCAGCAGGATCGGCGGGACCTGCGGGCCGGAACATCCCAAGGACCGAAAGACACGACTGCCTCTGGACAACGTGCTGAGTTAGCTTAGGAATCGGGAGCTCAGGCGCCGGGTGAGGAGACGAACTGACCCTCGGAGCTGGAGAGGGGCCCCGGGGTGCAGACCGCTTGGGCTGCGGGGGCATGGGGCCGCTCGAGGCCCACAGGGGAAGGAATTCCCGCCCTTCCCACCCTGGGGACCGCAGAGGTGGGTTCCTGCCGCCTGGAGAAGAGGAAGGAGATGGAGTTCTATCGCGCAGGCAGTAGGAAGCAAGGATGGTGTGGCATTAACTTCTGTTCAGCACTCATTCTCCCTCGGTTCAGTTCAGTTCAGGCCCTCAGTCGTGTCCGACTCTTTGCGACCCCATGAATCGCAGCACGCCAGGTCTCTCCATCTCTCGGAGTTCACTCAGACCACGTCCATCGAGTCTATGATGCCATCCAGCCATCTCATCCTCGGTCGTCCCCTTCTCCTCCTGCCCCCAATCCCTCCCAGCATCAGAGTCTTTTCCAGTGAGTCAACTCTTCGCATGACGTGGCCAAAATACTGAAGTTTCAGCTTTAGCATCATTCCTTCCAAAGAAATCCCAGGGTTGATCTCCTTCAGAATGGACTGGTTGGATCTTGCAGTCCAAGGGACTCTCAAGAGTCTTCTCCCTCAGTTTCCTGGAAAATGCAAAGTCAGGACTTGAGAGAGAAGCTAACTGAGTTCTTGAAGCCCTGCTGCTGGAGATGAAGGCCTGGTGATGGGAGGAGGAGGTCAGTTGCCGCCCATCTCTCCTCTGATATGGGCCAGCGCGTCCTGAACCCGTGCTGTTTAAACTCCACCCGATTCCAGTCACGACTTGCAAGGGGTGGTCTGGAAACGTGGTGGAGAAGGCAGGCAGGGTCCCTGCCCCAAGTGGGCTCGGTGGAGGGGCCGGGGGCCTGGGGACGGCCACGGAGCTCAGGCCCCCAGGAGCGCATCTGCTGCTGTCTGAGGCTGGCCACACTTCATCCTTTTCTCCCCACCACAGAGCACCAGGCAGCCCGGGCTCAGGGAGGAGCCGGCCGCATTGGTTTTCTCCGTCTCCATATCCAGTTCTTACCAAGACCCCCCTAGGGAGCCTCACCTTTCATGTCCCCACAGAGGTGGTCAGCGTCTTTTGTCTGACTCAGAGCTTGGCACCCAGACTACCGGAGGGTGACTGAGGCTCTGTGGGGCCCTGAGCCCACCAGCTGGGTTCTCTTGCTGGGCACGGCTGAAGCAGACTTACCAAGACTGCTCCTTGGTTCTAGAATAGGACCCTGCCCAGGACGGAAGAGGGCAGTTCACCCATGGACTTCTCCTTGGGCCCCGAATGCTCTGGGCCAGGTCTCGGGGCCCAGGGACTGTGGCCATCTCCTCGGCCACTGTGTCTCCAAGCCCTGGAGCGGCCAGGAGCCCACTGGAGCCAGTGTGGGAGGAGTCACTCATCATGGCCCTGCGTGGAAGGCCCCGAGCTCCAGCGCTCTGCCCTCCACTGCCTACCGGCGCCCTCCTGTGGCCCACCGCCGGACAGAGGGGCAGGACAGCAGTTCAGGGCAGACCGCGCCTCTGGAGGTACAGAGGCCCCCTGATCCAGAGACAGAGGGTGGCAGAGTTGTGCAAAGGTGTGGACGCTGGGTGACCCCTGGAAGTGCAGAGCACAGAAGGTGGGCCCGTGGAGGACCCCAGATCGTGACCCGCTCGCCAAGCCCGAGTCGCAGGCTCCCACGTCAGTGTCACCTCTGCTGCCTGGGTGGGGTCAGGCTGGGCCCCAGGCCCCTCCTGGCACCCAGTCAGCTCCAGGGCCCCTGCTACCCCTGCATGAGCTCTGTGTCTGGGGGTACGCCCCCCACCCACTCCAGGCATGGACCCCAGGACGCAGGCACTGTGCCTGTGGACCCCTCAGAGGGTAGGGCTGGCTCAGCCTTGCTTCAGGACTTCTGGGGGAGGGGCTGCAGCCTCTGACCGTGGGTCTTGAATGATCGCAGACAGCAGTTGCCGGGAGGGCAGAGGCCTCCTCGAGGGTCTCCTCTGACACTGGGCACTTCCTGAGCTGGGCTGGGGGGCTCGGGGGCTGGGGGCTCTACTGTCCTTGCCAAGACAGGCAGGCGGTTTTACATTTGCTTTTGTGAGTATGAAACATTTCATTACAGGAAAACACTACCGAGGTGATACTTCATCCCGATAGGCTGGAAGGCAAAAATTATCACCTTGTAAAGAATGAGGCCGTCTCTGCATCACCCGGGGCCACACGCTTCTGGACACAGCCAGCAGTGGGCACCCGTGCCAGCGCCGCGCACGCCCTCAGCAGTGGTTCCGCACGTGTGTCCCTGCCGTGACCGTGTGTGATGCTCCCCAGATGGCCCAGAGCTCTGGAACTTTCATTTGATTTTAAACAAGTGTTTTCTCATTAACTAAATACACACAGTTTTGCTATTTCTGATATTCTATATGTTGTACTGTATTTCCCTCAATTAGACCGTTAGGAAAAATAACCACACAACAAATCAACCAGCATGGCCTGTGATGATAAGATGCAAAATTTCAGAGGCAGTAAAATGTGGACAGAAAATGTCTCAGCATGTATGAAGCGTGTGTTTTTAAAAACCACACCAAACAGTTCATTATTCCTTTAAACATTCAAGGAACGATGTCACTGTTTTTCCAGGTAGACTGAAAATTTGTAGAATGAGGAACTGTGT
Source organism: Madoqua kirkii (assembly GCA_006408675.1). Lineage (NCBI taxonomy): Eukaryota > Metazoa > Chordata > Mammalia > Artiodactyla > Bovidae > Madoqua > Madoqua kirkii. Next base: position 16,484 of record SJYC01060129.1, read on the forward strand.
TCTCACGCCTAACCTCAGTGAGTCCCTGTGCCCACCACGTGGGGTGGTGAATGCTGCACCCAGATGCCCGGGGGCAGCGCCCAGGACCTAACGGAGGCAGGATTCATTTCCGTTAAACGGAGCTGCAACGAAACGCAGCGGTACACATCGCTCACCTCTCTCCTGCCTTACGGGCTGGCCAGAGCCTGCAGTGTGAGTGTGGACAGAAGTTTCCAGAAGGGGCATCTTTGTCTCACTCTTGCTTTTTAAAGCAAATGCTTTTAACATTTCGCTGTAAGCATGACGTGTGGAGCGGTTTTTCAGGTGCCCTACATTTCCAGCTAGTTAATAGGCTGCGTTAACATCAGCGAAGGTTGCACTCTGTCAAGTGCTTTTTCGGCATGTATTTGAGTGATCAGCTGCTTCCCCTTTGAATTTGTTAACATGGTAAATTACAGCGGAAAGTCCAGTTTCTCCCTGTCATGTCCAACACTCGTTTCTATCTGACATTTTGATTGCAGCCAGCCGAATGAATGGGAAGCCTCAGGCTTTAGTCTGTGTTTACTAGTGACACCATCTTCTCATGTGCTCATTTGCCATTTATATATTTTCTTTAGAAAAACATCTGCTTAAGTCCTTTGCCTCGTTTTCAGTTGGGTTTTCTCTTGTGTTGAGCATTTGTAAGCGTTCTTTATGTACTCAGAATATTAAATCCTCAGCAGACACAGAATTGCAAATATTTTCTTCCATTATGTGGGCTGTCTTTCCACTTTCTTGACAGTGTCCTTTAAGTACCAAATATTTTAATTTGATTAAACCCATTGTAGCTATTTTAATTTTGTTGCTTGCACTTAAAAAAAAATTGATCTGGCTGGGCTGGGTTTTAGTTGCAGGGTCTCTAGTTGCAGCCTGTGGCGTGCAAACTCTGAGCTGCAGGGCCAGCCCGGGCACCCTGCACCGGGAGCAAGCAGTCTCGAGCCGCTGGATCGCCAGGGCAGTCCTCGCTTCTGCCTGTGGTGTCATACTTAGAACCTTTTGCCAAATCCACAGTCATGAAGATTCACTCTGGTTTTTACCTAAGTGTTTTATAGTTGTATTTCTCACACGCAGATGTTTGATCCACTTTTTGATGTTCTGTAAGGTAAGTATCCAACTTGATGCTTTTGCATGTGGTCACCCAACTATCCCAGCACCATTTGTTGAAAAGACTACTCTTGTCCCCATTGTCCTTGCATGCCCTCAAATATCGCTTGGCCATGAGTGTGTGGGTTTACTTCTGGACCTTCAGTTCTATTCCACTGACCTGTATATTTGTCCCCTGCCAGCACCAGTGTCTGGATTACTGTTGCTTTGCAGTAAGTTGTTGTTTTTTGTAGTAAGTTTCGAAACCTTCCTATTTTGCTCTTCTTTCAAGAATAAGAATGGCCTATTCTGGGGTCCCTGCAATCCCATAGGAACTGTGGAATCAGATTGTCTATTTCTGCAAAGATGTCCACTCGGTTTCTGATAGTGCATTAATCTATAAATCAGAGACTATTTCAGGGAGCACTGCCATTTTAACAGTGTTAAGCTAACCATGCATGAGATGCGTTTCTAATTGTTTAGCTCTTATTTATCTGAACAGTGTTCTGTAGCTTTCGTGGTATTTGTTCCTCAGTCACTAAGTTGCGTCCAAATCTTTGCGACCCCATGAACTGCAGCACGCAAGCTTCCTGTCCTCACCATCTCCCAGAGATTCCTCAACTCATGTCCTTAAGTTGGTGATGCCGTCCAACCATCTCATCCTGTGTTTCCTTTTCCTCTAACCCTTAATCTTTCCCAGCATCAGGGTCTTTTCTGATGAGTTGGCTCTTCCCATCAGGTGGCCAAAGTGTTGGGGTTTCAGCTTCAGTATCAGTCCTTCCAGTGAATATTCAGGGTTGATTTCCTTTTGGATTGACTAGTTTGAACTCCTTGCTGTCCAAGGGTCTCTCAGGAGTCTTCTCCAGCCCCACAGTCTGAGTGTGTCAATTCTTTGGCGCTCAGCCTCATCTATCGTCCAACTCTTCACATGCATCCATGACTCCTGGAAAAACCATAGCTTTGACTATACAGATCTTTGTCAGTACAGTGATGTCTGTGCTTTTTAATATGCTGTCTAGGTTTGTCATCGCTTTTCCTCCAAAGATAAGTAAGGCATCTTTTAATTTCTTGGCTGCAGTGCCTGTCAACAGTGATTTTGGAGCCCAGGAAAATAAAATCTGTCACTGTTTCCACTGTTTCCCCATGTATTTGCCAGGAAGTGATGGGACCGGATGCCATGATCTTAGTTTTTTGAACGTTGAATTTTAAGCCAGCCTTTTCACTCTATTTCACCCTCATCAAATGCTCTTTAGTTCCTCTTCACTTTCTGTCATTAGAGTGGTATCAGTTCAGTTCAGGTCAGTTGCTCAGTCGTGTCCAACTCTTTGCAACTCCATGAATCACAGCATGCCAGGCCTCCGTGTCCATCACCAACTCCTGGAGTTCACCCAAACCCATGTGTTATTTCTTCATGTTTGGTTTGGTTTGGTGGGCATTTTCTTTATCATGTTTCTTTACCTGCTAAGTATTTATCTGCCTTTACATCTTGTTTAGATTGCTGTATTTGGGGTGGCCTTTCTGTATTTTGGCAGTTTTTGTTCCTCTTTTTTTGTGGAGGTTCCTCCCTGTTGGTGGGGTTGAACAAGTGGCTTGTCAAAGCTTCCTGGTTAGGGAAGTTTCTGTTGATGTTCCGGTGGGTGGAGCTCGGTTTCTTCTCTCTGGAATGCAATGAAGTGTCTGGTAGTGAGTTTTGAGATGTGTGTGAGTTTGCTGTGACTTTGGGCAACCCGCATATTGAAGCTCAGGGCTATGTTCCTTCATTGCTGGAGAATTTGCATGGTATGTCTTGCTCTGGAACTTGTTGACGCTTGAGTGGTGCTTGGTTTTAGCGTAGGTATGAGGGGTTTTGAATGAGCTCTTATCAATTAATGTTTTCCGGAGTCAGGAGTTCTCTGGTGTTGTCAGCTTTGGGACTTAAGCCTCCTGCCTCTGATTTTCAGTCTTATTCTTACAGTAGCCTCAAGACTTCTCCATACATATAGCACCAATGATAAAACATCTAGGTTAATTGTGAAAAGATTCTCCACAGTGAGAGACACCCAGAGAGGTTCGTAGAGTTACATGGAGAAGAGAGGGGCAGGGAGATAGCGGTGACCAGGAGGAGAAGAGGGAGAATCATAAAAGAGGAGAGCAATCTAGCCAGTAATCAATTCACTATGTGCTCGCCACAGTCTGGAACCCTCAGAGAGGGTTCATGGAGTTACACAGAGAGTAGAAGAGGGAGGTGACCAGGAGACCAGAGTAGATAGAGGCGACCGGGAGGAAAAAAGAGGGAATCAAAAGGAGAGAGTTCTAGCCAGTAATCAGTTCCCTAAGTGTTCTCCACAGCCCGGGACACACACAGAGTTTCACAGAGTTGGGTAGGAAAGAGAAGGGAGAGGGAGGAGATAGAGGTGACCTGGGGGAGAAAAAGGAGAGTCAAAAGGGGGAGAAAGTAGTCAAGCCAATAATCACCCCCAATAGGGTCTTTTTTCATGGTAATAAAGTATAAAAATTAAAATTGAAGGATTAATAGAGCACTTAAAAATTTAAAAAATTCAAAACATGATAATAGTAAAACTATATCTAGGAATTTATCTGGAGCTGTTGCAGGCAGTGTGGGGTCAATTCAGTTTCAGTTAATTCCTTGTTCCTTCTCATACTTCTCAAGATCTATAGGCCCCTTCCAATGTTGTCGGTGCTAACTACCATGTTTTAATCTGTTGCACCTGTCACTTCTAAAGTGGTTCCCTCTGTTTATTTTGGCTTCTTCTGTTTGCAGGTCTCTTCAGTGTCTAATTTCTGCCCTGACACAAAGGGGTGAAATTGGTCACTTATTTAGGCTCCCTTGTTCAGTCATGCTGTGAGCAGACAGTAACACTGCAAACAAATATCACTGGCATGTGTGGGGAGTGCTCACAGTGTGGGCCACACTGGGTTTGCCCCCACTCATGGCGAGTGTGGTTTCCCAGTCTACACTGCTCAGTCTCCAGGTTGCTCTGCAGGGAAACTGTCTAAAGCAGGCCCTGGGTTGTGTGTACTTCCCAGGTCAAAGCCACTCAGGTTCAGATTCTAGGGTACTTCACAAATGGGCATACTCGGTTGGGCCTGCGTTTTGTGCCCTTCCCAGGTTTGAGCAGCTCAGGTAAGTAGGTGCTTATTGAGCACTCTCCCCAGGTGGGGGTGTGTGTCTTATCACCTCCTCTGTCCCAGCCACTCAGTTTTCTGGGTATGCAGTGGATGCACTTTCTCAGGTGTGCCATGTGTTTCTTCTAGGGAGCTGATCTCTGGCTGCAGCCCTCCTGGAGGATGTCAACCGTCCAGAATCCCAGGTCTTGGTTAGCAACTTGGAGCCTGCTTGCAGTTTGGTAAAGGAAGCCATCTCTGGGGCAGAGATTCCCCCTTTCCAGTTCTGGATGTTTCTGGCAGGGGATGGGCCTATCCACAGCCAGCCAGCTCTCTTCTGGTATTTGTTCAGTCCTTTGTTCTGAGAGCAGGCCTGGCAGTGCTCTAGGTTAGGGCTTTTCACAGGATAGTTCTCTCTCTCTCTCTCTCTCTCTCTCTCTCTCTCTCTCTCTCTCTCTCTCTCTCTCTTTTCTCTCTCTCTCTGGCTATCCCACAGTTTGGGTTGCTATATCACGTTAGATCCTTCAGATTGTCCTTAGGGCATTCAGCTCTGATCCTTACCCTAAGCAATGCAGCCCACTCCTCCTTGTCCATCTCCTGCTTGCTGGTGGTGAATGTGAGAGTCTGGGCTACTTATCTGCTGGGAGTTGCCATTAGGCACGTAATCTATGGGTTTGATTTATTTATGTTAATTTTTTTCCTCCTGGTATGTTGCCCTCTGAAATTACAAAATTCCTTGCAGACCCATCAGTGAGAGGGTTTCCGGGTGTTTGGAAACTTCTAAGACTCCCTTCCCGGGATGGATCTCTGTCCCCAACTCTTGTGTCTCTCTTTTTATCTTTTACCTTCTTTCGAAGACAATGGACTGCATTTCTGGGTGCCTGATGTCCTGTCAGTGTTCAAAAGTTATTTTGTGGAGTTTGCTCAGCATTCAAATGTTCTTTTGATGAATTTGTTGGGGAGAAATGATCTCTGTGTCCTATTCTTCCACCATCTTAGGACCCAGCCCTCCTTTAATTGTACAATGAAGTTTCATTCCTGTCTCTACATACATGACAAGCAGTCCATATCTGTTTTATTTTTTGTTGTTATTTGTTTTTAAGGGTCCAAATAGTTGTTCTTTTAATTGCCATTGTTAATAAGATAGTTGTTGATTCGCATGCAGTTTTAAGATATAATACAAAAGATTTCTTACGCACTTTGCTCTGTTTTTCAAATGGTAACATTTTTTATAATGATAGAACATTATCACAAGGAGAATATTGATATGCTATATTCTATCTTATTCAAAAATCTCCAGGTTTATCTTTTCTTTTTTAGTGTAAGTTCTGAACAATTTTATCACCCTGTGTAGCTTGTATATCTACCACCACAGTCAAGATACAGTGCAGTTCCAACACCTTATTACCCTGCATGTAATAATAACCTACAGCTCCCTAATTTTACTCAGTTCCTAACCTCTGGCACCTACTAATATATTCTATATTTTTTATATTTTGGATCTCAAAAATGTTGTATAAATGGAATCATATGATGTATAACCTTTTGAGAATATTTTGCATTCATTGTAATTCTCTGTAAATACATTCAACTTTTTGTATGTATCAATTTTGTTTCTATTTATTGCCTAGCAGCGAAGGCAATGGCAGCCCACTCCGGTACTCTTGCCTGGCAAATCCCGAGGACAAAGGAGCCTGGTAGGCTGCAATCCATGGGATCGCTAGGAGTCAGACACGACTGAGCGACTTCACTTTCATTTTTCACTTCCATGCATTGGAGCTGTCTCTTATACACATCTAGATGTGTATAAGAGACAGGTCCAGCTCTCACATCCATACATGACCACTGGAAAAACCATAGCCTTCACTAGACGGACCTTTGTTGGCAAAGTAATGTCTCTGCTTTTGTGTATGTATCAATTTTGTTTCTATTTATTGCCTAGCAGCGAAGGCAATGGCAGCCCACTCCGGTACTCTTGCCTGGCAAATCCCGAGGACAAAGGAGCCTGGTAGGCTGCAATCCATGGGATCGCTAGGAGTCAGACACGACTGAGCGACTTCACTTTCATTTTTCACTTCCATGCATTGGAGAAGGAAATGACAACCCACTCCAGTGTTCTTCCCTGGAGAATCCCAGGGACGGGGGAGCCTGGTGGGCTGCTGTCTATGGGGTCGCAAGCGTCGGACATGACTGAAGCAACTTAGCAGCCACAGCAGCAGTGGCAGCAGTATTCCACAGACGGGATATACCATAGTTTAACTATTATTTCATTGAAGGACGTATATCTGATTCCAGTTTGGAGCTATTGCAAGTAAAGCCACTATGCATGTAGGTGTTTGTGTGAACCTAAATTCTCTGCAAAATAATGTCTAAGTTTGTGATTACTGAGTCCTGTGATAGTTGCATGTTTAGTTGTATAAGAAACCTCACAACATACTATATTAGATTCACTATGCGATTTTAGATTCTCACCAGCAATGTATGAGTAATCAAAATTCTCTGTATCATTGTCAGTAATTGGCTCTGCATGCATGCACACTAAGTCACTTAAGTCGTATAGGACTCTTTGTGACCCTATGGACTGCAATCTGCCAGATCTTCTGTCCATGGGATTCTCCAGGCAAAAATATTGGAGTTGGTTGTCATGCCCTGCTCCAAAAGATCTTCCCATTCCATGAACTGAATATACATCTCTTACATCTCCTGCATTGAAAGTCTAGGTCTTTACCACTAGTGCCACCTGGAAAGCTCATTTGGCTTTTATCAGTATTTTAAGATAGATGAATTTTGTCTCTGTGTTGTTATTCTTCAGTTGCTCAGTTATAGCTGTCTCTTTGCAACCCCAGGGACTGCATCATGCCAGACTTCCCTGTCCTTCACCATCTCCCGAGTTGGAGCTTGCTCAAATTCATGTCCATTAAGTGGATGATGCCATCCAGTCATCTCTTCCTCTATCCTCCCCTTCTCCTCCTGCCTTAAGTCTTTTCCATCATCAGAGTCTTTTCTGATGAATTGGCTCTTAACAAGGTTACCAAAGTATTGGAGGTTCAGCTTCAGCATCAGTCCTTTCCATGAATATTCAGGATTGATTTCCTTTAGGATTAACTGGTTTGACCTCATGAAGTTCAAGGGACTCTCAGAGCATTCTCTAACACTACAGTTCAAAAGCATCCATTCTTTGGCACTCATCATTCTTTATGGTCCAACTTTCACATCCCTATATGACTACTGGAAGCTTTGACTACATAGCTTTGACTGTTCGACAAAGTAATGTCTCTGCTTTTTAATATGCTGTCTAGGTTTTTGTTCTTTTCTTCCAAGGATGAGCCTCTTTTAATTTCATGGCTGTAGTCACCATCTACAGTAATTTTGGAGTCCAAGAAAATAAAATCTGTCACTGTTTCCAGTATGGGACTGGATACCATGATCCTAGTTTCTTTGAATGTTGAGTTTTAAGCCAGCTTTTTCACTTTCCACTTTCACTTTCATCAAGAGGCTCTAGTTCCTCTTTGCTTTCTTCTATAGGGTGGTGTCATATGCATATCTGAGGTTGATATTTCTCCCGGAAATCTTCATTCCAGCTTGTGCTTCATCCAGCCCAGTATTTTCATGATGTACTCAAATATAAGTTAAATAAGCAGGGTAAAAATATACAGCCTTGACACTCTCCTTTTCCAGTTTGGAACCAGTCCATTGTTCGATCTCCATTTCTAACTGTTGCTTTTTGACCTGCATACAGATTTCACAGAAGGCAGGTACGGTGGTCTGGTTTCCCATCTCTTGAAGAATTTGCCACAATTTATTGTGATCCATACAGCCAAAGGTTTTAGCATAATCAATGAAGGAGAAGTAAATGATCTTCTGGAATTCTTTTCCTTTTTCTGTGATCCAACAGATGTTGGCAATTTGACCTTTTGTTCCTCTGCCTTTTCTAAATCCAGCTTGAACATACGAAAGTTCTCAGTTCATGTACAGTTGAAGCCTGGCGTGTAGAATTTTCATTATCTTGCTAGCACGTGAAATGAATGCAACTGTGCAGTAGTTTGAACATTCTTTGGCATTACCCTTTTTTGATATTGTATTAAAAACTGACCTTTTCCAGTCTTGTGGCCAGTGCTGAGTCTTCCAAACTTGCTGGCATATTGAATGCAGCACTTGGATGCACCATCTTTTAGGATTCAAATAGCTCAGCTGAAATTCCATCACCTCCACTAGCTTTGTTCATAGTGATGTTTCCTAAGGCGTACTTGAGTCTGCACTCCAAGATGTCTTGCTCTAGGTGAATGATTACACTCTCGTGGTTATTTAGGTCATTAAGATATTCTTGTATAGCTCTGTGTATTCTTGCCACCTCTTCTTAATATCTTCTGCTTCTGTTAGGTCCATACCGTTTCTGCCCTTTATTGTGCCCATCTTTACCTTAAATGTTCCCTTGGTATCTTTAATTTTCTTGAAGAGATCGTTAGGCTTTCCCTTTCTATTGTTTTCCTCTATTTCTTTGCATTGACCACCTAGGACAGTTTTCTTCTCTCTCCTTGCTTTTCTTTTGAACTCTGCATTCAGATTGGTATATCTTTCCATTTCTTCTTTGCCTTTTGCTTCACTTCTTTTCTCACCTATCTGTAAAGCCTCATCAGACAACCATTTTGCCTCTCTCTATATGTTTTAAATTTCAGGCAGTTATTTTGCTAATCCCCCCTCTTCAAATCCATTCTTGTTATATTCAGAGAAAATTTTTTATAACAAATTTATTTGCTTTTGTTTATTTTATTTTTTTTTTGATCTTGACATGAATCAGCCACAGGTGTATGAAATTTAAGAAATGATATATCCACAGGTTCTGATTATTATCTGTCTCAGGCTGAGTTCTGAACTTAGTAGAATGTCTTTACTCTCCCTGTGAGCTCACTATACATAGAATTGGTTACTGGGAATGTTTGATATCTATCATTATGTTTATAGTTCCATTGTGTTTCTACTTATCTTCCCAGAACTCTCTCATATGTTACTACAGTCATGGGAAAGACGAGGTCTTGACATATAAGATGACCTTACATATCACTTAGAGAAGTAAAAAAGATTTATAGGATAGTGTAATATAATTTCTATTAGATATAACTGTTCTGAGAGCACCATTACTAGCTATGGATAGATTCATGATGAGTTCTTCTCTTCCCATTTTGAGCAGATCAGCTTCTGCCAAAGATAGCATTGTATATCATGTCCTTTCTCCCTGGAGCTCCAGTTTATCTCTCCGACTCCTCTCACTACAAATAAACACAGGCTTCATACGTCCTGGGTGGTTCTTGAGACTCTGCTCATAATTTCCCTGTGAGCAAAACTGACTCACACTGCACACAAACTTTCTATGCCCAAGCAATATTTTCCAGAGGAAAACTAAGTTAAACTGATAGGGTTTTTTTTTTTTTTTTTAAGTCAACAGTTCCTAGAGAAGCCATAATGTTTATAAAACTTTCCAAAAACTCAGAAACAGACACACACATATAATTAAGCAGAACATTTAGTTTTAGACACTAAACCATTTATTTATAGTGGTTTCAGAAATTTTACCAAATGAACAGATCTATTTTAGGATCAACTGAGTTTCAATATTGCAAGTCCTAGCTTAAACCTAAGCTAACAATAATTAAAAGTTTACATGCAAAATATACAGTGTAAATTCCTTGTAAGCATACACATATCTAAATATTCACAAACTATTTTCAGGACTTCCTCTTTTTCTCTTACTCTTGAACTTGGCTCATCTTGGCATGGCTTAATTTGTAGATTTAGTCTCTCTACATAGATATAGTGTCTCTCTAGGTGTTCCCAAATTTCCTAGATTTTATAGCCTTTGATACCAGTAAGAAAGTATTATAGATTCTAATCAAATGAAGGACTCATTAGATGGAAACTTGAACCATACTGGTGGCCGAGATGATAAGACTCCTTGAATGTTTATCCCAAGGTCAAAGGTCAGATCCCTGGAAAAGGAAATGGCAACCCACTCAAGTATTCTTGCCTGATAAATCTCATGGACAGAAAAGTCTGGTGTGTTACATTCCATGGTGTCTCAAAGAGTTGGATATGACTTAATGATTCAACAACAGCAACAAAGACCCATTACTGAGTCACTGAAATCAGGGTTTCATGCATACTTTATCCATATGGGCTTTAAAAAATTGTCAAATCAAGGGAAAATAGATATCCATAGAATTGGATTCTGGGAAAACAAAATATCTATGTACATTCCAATTTCATGATTTTTCAAAATGACTGAGAAATTTAAAAAAATAATTAAATTCCTAATTCCTGCAAAATAAAAACACTCTCAACTTTAAAATTAAAGTCTTCACTCCCCATACTTTACGTGTTCTACTGATGTTTCAAAGCTTTTGCCACTAATGTTTGTAGAGTTCAAGCTCAATATAGTGTTTTTTCTTCTCTCATTTCAATAATCTTTGCAGAAAAAAGATGTTTTTCAAGCATGCAGTGTCAGGAAGTAAGTACAATATTGAGATGAATGTAAGGAAGATTTCACACATTCTTCCATAGCCTGCCTTTGGAGAATTTCACCATTCCCTATTTGTGATTTCATTCAAGATAATGAGTCATGCAACAGGAAGCATTTTATTTACTTTTTTTTTTTTCAAAGAAAGAACTGATTAAATGCAATGCATTGCTGCTGTTGCTAAATCGCTTCAATCATATCCAATTCTGTGCGACCCCATAGACAGCAGCCCACCAGGCTCCCCCATCCCTGAGATTCTCCAGGCAAAAACACTGGAGTGGGTTGCCATTTCCTTCTCCAATGCATGCAAGTGAAAAGTGAAAGTGAAGTCCCTCAGTCGTGTCCAACTCAGCGATCCCACGGACTGCAGCCTACCAGGTTATGTTAGTTTCTGGTGTACAGCAAAGTAATTCAGTTAAATATATATATATATGCCTTTCCATTATAGATTATGTTAAGATATTGATTATAGTTCCCTGTGCAGTAAGACCCTGTCATTTATCTATTTTATATATAGTAGTTTGTATCTGCTAAATTGCATATACCTGATTTATCCCCTCATGCTTTCGTGACCATACTTTATTTTATTTTCTATGTGCATGCATATATTTCTTTTTTGTAAATAATCTCATTTGTATTATATTTTAGATTTCACATGTGAGTAATATCATATGATATTTCTCTTTTTCGGTTTGACTTAGTTCACTTAGCATGATAATCTCTAGGTTATTCATGTTGCTGCAAATATTATTATTTCATTCTTTTTTAAGATTGAGTAGTCTTCCATTGCATATGTGTGTCACATCTTCTTTATTGATTTATCTGTTAATGGACATTTAGGTTGTTCCCACATTTTTTTCTACTGAACATTGGCGTGCATATATTTTTTTCAAATTAGAGTTTTCTCCAGCTATATGCCCAGGAATGGATTCTTTGATCATGCAGTAGCTCTATCTTTAGTTTTTAAAGAACCTCCATACTGTTTTCTGTAGTGAGTGCCAATTTACATTCCCACTAGCAGTATAGAAGTGTTCCCTTTTACTCCACACCCTCTCGAGCATTTATTTTCTATAGAATTTTTGATAATTATGATCCTGACTGGTGTGAAGTGTTACTTCTTTGTAGTTTTGATTTGCATTTCTCTGATAATTAACAATGTTAGCATCTTTTCATTTGCCTATTGGCCATCTCTCCATCAGGCTTCCTAGGAATCATAGTGGTAAAGAATTCATCTTCCTGTGCCAAAAACAGAGGAAAGTCAGGTTTGATCATTTATGGAGGAAATGGCAACCCAGTCCAGTACTTTTGCCTGGAAAATTTAATGGATAAAGGAGCCTGGTGGACTACAGTCCCTGGGGTCTCAAAGAATTGGACATGACTAAGCATGCACACACACACACACATACACACACACCTTTATGTCTTCATTGAAGAATGTCTATCGAGGTCTTCTGCCCTTTTTTTTTTAAGACTAGGTTCTTTGTCCTTTGTTGTTGTTATTGAGCTGTATGAGGTGTTTGTGTATTTTCAAAATTAAACTCTTGCTGGATCACATAATTTACAAATATTTTCTCCCAGTCTGTAAGTTGACTTGACATCTGTTTATGGTTTCCTTTGCTGTGCAAAAGCTTAAAATTTTGATTAGATACCATTAGTTTATTTTTTTTTTATTTTATTTCTATTGCTGTGGGAGACTGAGCTAAGAAAACACTGGTACAATTTATGTCAGATGGTTTGCCTATAATCTCTTCTAGGAGTTTTACAGTGTCCTCTTATGTATGTAACCCTTTGAGATTATTTGTATGGATAGTGCGAGGGACAGTTCTAACTTCATTGATTTACATAAAGCTGTCCAGCTTTGCCAAAAACATAGCCAAAAAAACCTGTCAAATAATGAATACACTTTTTAAAAAAATTAAAGAAAAAGGCATGGGTTTAATGGCAGTAAGATAAAAACAAAGAGTTAGTTACATGGAAACCCCCATAGGGTAAAAGCTTATTTCTCTCAGTTCAGTTGAGTTCAGTCTCTCAGTTGTGCCTGACTATTTGCAACCCGATGCACTGGAGCATGCAGACCTCCCTGTCCATTATCAATTCCCAGAGTTTACCCAAAATCACATCCATTGAGTCAGTTTTGCTATCCAACCATCTCATCCTCTGTTGTCCCCTTCTCCTCCCACTTTCAATCCTTCTCAGCATCAGGATCCTTTCAAATGAGTCAGTTCTTCACATAAAGTGGCCAAAGTATTGGAAATTCAACTTCAACACCAACCCTTCCAGTCAACAGTCAGGACTGATCTCCTTTAGGATGGACAGGTTGGAACTCCTTGCAGTCCAGGAGACTCTCAGAAATCTTTGCCAACACCACAGTTCAAAAGCATCAATTCTTCAGTGCTCAGCTTTCTTTTTAACCCAACTTTCACATCCATACATGACTACTGGAAAAGCCATAGCCTTGACGAAACAGAACTTTGTTGGCAAAGTAATGTCTCTGTTTTTTAATAGGCTGTCTAGGTTGGTCATAACTTTCTTTCCAAGGAGAAAATGTCTTTTAATTTCATGGCTGCAGTTACCAACTGCAGTGATTTTTTAGCCCCCCCCCCCCCAAAAAAAAGTCTGCCACTGTTTCCACTGTTTTGATCTCAGTTTTCTAGATGCTGACCTTTAAGCCAACTATTTCACTCTACCCTTTCACTTTAATCAAAATGTTCTTTAGTTCTTTTTTACTTTCTGTCACAATGGTGATTTCATTTGCATATATGAAGTTATTGATATTTCTCCTGGCAATCTTGATTCCAGCTTGAGCTTCATCCAGCCCAGTGCTTCTCATGATGTACGCTGCATATAAGTTAAATAAACAGAATGACAATATACAGCCTTGACAAACTTCTTTTTCTATTTGTAACCAGTCTGTTTTTCCAAGTCCATTTCTAACTCTTAATTCCTGAACTTCAGGAGGTAGGTCAGGTGGTCTGGTATTCCTATCTCTTTCAGAATTTTCCACAGTTTATTGTGATCCATATAGTCAAAGACTTTGGCATAGTCAATAAAGCAGAAATATATATTTCTCTGGAATGCTCTTGCTTTTTCTATGATCTAGCAGATATTATCAATTTGATCTCTGGTTCCTCTACCTTTTCTAAAACCAGTTTGAACATCTGGAAGTTCACAATTCACATATTGCTGAAGCCTGGCTTGGAGAATTTTGAGCATTACTTTAGTAGCAAGTGAGATGAGTGCAATTATGCAGTAGTTTGAACATTCTTTGGCATTCACTTTTTTGGGGATAGGAATAAAAACTGACTTTTTCCAGTCCTGTGGCCACTGCTGAGTTTTCCAAATTTGCTGGCATATTGAGTGCAGAACTTTCACAGTATCATCTTTCAGGATTTGAAATAGCTCAGCTGCAATTCCATCACCTCCACTAGCTTTGTTCATAGTGATGCTTCCTAAGGCCCACTTGACTTCACATTTGAGGATGTCTGGCTCTAGGTGAGTGATTACACCATCGTGATTATGTCATGAAGATCTTTTTTGTACAGTTCTTCTGTGTATTCTTTCCACCTTTTTTTTAATATCTTCTGCTTCTGTTAGGTCCATACCTTTTCTGTCCTTTATCGAGACCATCTTTGCATATCTCTAATTTTCTTGAAGAGATTGCTAATCTTTCCCATTCTACTGATTTCCTCTATTTCTTCGCACAGATCACTGAGGAAGGCTTTCTTATTTCTCCTTGCTATTCTTTGGAACTCTGAATTCAAATGGGTATATTTTCTTTTCTCCTTTGCTTTTTACTTCTCTTCTTTTCACAGCTATTTGTAAGCCTCCTCAGCCAGCCATTATGCCTTTTTTACATTTCTTTTTCTTGGGGATCATCTTGCTTCCTGCCTCTTGTACAATGTCAGGAACATCTGTCCATAGTTCATCAGGCACTCCGTCTTGCAGACCTAGTCCCTGAAATCTATTTGTCATTTGCATTATATAATCATAAGCAATTAAAGTCGTATCTGAATGGTCATTTGGTTTTCCCCATTTTCTTCAAGTCTGACTTTGGCAATAAGGAGTTCATGATCTCAGCCACAGACAGTTCCCCATCTTGTTTTCACTGACTGTATAGAGCTTATCCATCTTTGGCTGCAAAGAATATAATCAATCTGATTTCTGTGTTGGCCATCTGGTGATGCCCATGTGTAGAGTCTTCTCTTGTGTTGTTGAAAGAGGGTGTTTGCTATGTTCAGTGTGTTCTTTTGACAAAAGACTATTAGCCTTTACTCTGCTTCATTCTGTACTCTAAAGCCAAATTTGCCTGTTACTCCAGGTGTTTCTTGACTTTCTACTTTTGTATTCCAGTTCCCTATAATGAAAATGATATATTTTGGGGGTGTTAGTTCTAAAAGGTCTTGTACTTATTCGTAGAAACATTCAACGTCAGCTTATTCAGCATTACGGGTTTGGGCATAACCTTTGGTTACTGTGATATTGAATGATTTGCCTTGGAAATAAACATAAATTATTCTGTTGTACTAGTGCCTTAATTTTGATCTGGAAGGGAAGATGCTAACATCTCTTTTAGGCCCCTTAGTTGTCCACACTTAAGAAACTAATGGCTTCTTCCTCAACTGCCTCAAGATACTCTTGAAGCTGGAGTCTAGAGTTCAGAGCATTATGGGGAGCCCCCAGTAGTTATATAATCCATGACCTTCCTGGCTGTAAGTAACTGCAGCATGAAAATGATCTGTGCCTCATCTTCCACAGCTTTAACAAATTCCTTTTATTTAGTTCAGTTCAGTTCAGTTCAGTCACTCGTTCGTGTTTGAGTCTTGTGATCCCATGGGCTGCAGCACACCAGGCTTCCTTGAGCATCACTGACTACTGGAGCTTGCTCTGCTGTCGCTTCAGTCGTGTCCGACTGTGCAACCCCATAGACAGCAGCCCACCAGGCTCCTCCATCCCTGGGATTCTCCAGGCAAGAACACTGGAGTGGGTTGCTATTTCCTTCTCCAATGCATGAAAGTGAAAAGTGAAAGTGAAGTTGCTCTTGTGACCCCATGGACTACAGCCCACCAGGCTCCTCCATCCATGGGACTTTCCAAGCAAGAATACTGGAGTAGGGTGCCAGTGCCTTCTCCAAAGTCATGTAAATCAAGTTCATAAATTCTTCAGTGTTCAGCCTTCTTTACAGTCTAACTCACACATCCATACATGACTACTATGGCAAAAAACATAACTTTGACTATAAAGACATTTATTGGCAAAGTAATGTCTCTGCTTTTTAACATGCTGTCTTGGTTTGTCATAGTTTTGTCAAGCAAGTGTCTTTTACTTTCATGGCTGCAATCATCATCTGCAGTGATTTTGGAGCCCAATAAAATAAAATCTGTCACTGTTTCCATTGTTTCCTCATCTATTTGCCATGGAGTGATGGAACTGGATGCCATGAGCTTAGTTTTTTGAATGTTGAGTTTTAAGTCAGCTTTTCACTCTCCTCTTTCAGTTTCATTGAGAGGCTCTGTTGTTTCTCTTTGCTTTCTGCCATAATGGTGATGTCATATGCATATCTGAGGTTATTGATATTTCTCTTGGCAATCTTGATTCCAATTTGTGTTTTGTCCAGACAGGCAATTTGCATGATGTTCATTGCATTAGAAGTTAAATAAGCAGAGTGACAATATACAGCCTTGACATACTCGTCTCCTTATTTGGAACCAGTCTGTTCTATGTTCACTTCTAACTGGTGTCTCTTGACCTGCATACAGATTTCTCAGGAGGCAGGTAAAGTGGTCTTGTATTCCCATTTCTTTAAGAGTTTCCCACAGTTTTTTTGTGATCCATACAGTCAAACGTTTTAGAATAGTCAATGAAGGAGAAGTAGATGTTTTTCTTGAATCTTTTTCCTTTTTTCTGTGCTCCAACTGATGTTGGCAATTTGACCTCTGGATCCTCTGCCTTTTCTAAATACACCTTGAACATATGGAAGTTCTCAGTTAACATACTGTTGAAGATTGACTTGGAGAATTTTGAGCATTACTTTATTAGTGTGTGAGATGAGTGCAATTGTATGGTAGTTTGAACATTTTTTGACATTGCCTTTCTTTGGGATTGGAATGAAAACTGGCCTTTTCCGCTCCTGTGGCCACTGCTGAGTTTTCCAAACTTGTTGGCATATTAAATGAAGCTTTCACAGTATCATCTTTTAGGATTTGAAATAGATCATCTGGAGTTCCATCACCTCCACTAACTTTGCTTATAGTGATTCTTCCTATGGCACACTTGACTTCGTACTCCAAGTTGTCTGGCTCTAGGTGAATGATCATTCCACTGTGGTTATCTAGGTCATGAAGATCCTTTTTGTATGGTTTCTGTGTATTCTTTCCACTTCTTTTTAATGTCTTTGGCTTCTGTTAAATCCTCTTCTTATTATCTTCTGTTTCTGTTAGGTCTATATATATTTTGTGTTCTTTATTGTGCCCATCTTTGCATGAAATGTCCCCTTTTTATCTCTAATTTTATTGCAGAGATCTCTAGTTTTTCCCAATTTATTGTTTTCCTCTATTTCTTTGCATTGATCAGTTAGAGAAGTTTTCGTCTCTCTTCTTGTTTTTCTCTGGAACTTTGCATTCAGATGGCTATAACTTTCCTTTTCTCCTCTTCTTGCTGAAATCTAAATTGAACATATAACTCTAGTTTCAATGATGTCTAAATTCTATAAGACATTGCTATCAGCATTTGAAAATACTGAAAGGCTGGTATAGAGGTTCATGAATATTAGTCAGACATACAATATGCAATATAATTAAATGTATGTGTTTATGTACATATATACATACATTATGTACATATATACAGTACATTTTCAGACCTGTTGGGAAAGTAATTTCAATTAATGACATTAAGGTAAATGTATTTTACTATTTTTTATGTGCAGTTTCTGGACGCATATTAGTTTTTATTTTATTTATAAAGAGACATACAATCTTTAGTCAAGACAATTTTCTATGCACTGTGTAACAAACAGTGATTTTTGAAACTCTCCTCCATTCATTATTGCTACTTCTATGAGTAGACGTAAGGAAGAAAATGGCATAATGATGCTGGACATCATTTTATGGCATTGTAATTGAGATTGATCTAAAATCACAGCAATTTTTGAATCAGTACTTTAAAAAATCAGAAGGTTTTCCTTGTGGAAGCAATCTATGTATTCTGTTTCTCAAGTATGTCTTTTTTCTAGACCCACACAAGAAGGCATAGTGATATTTCTCATATTTTTATTCTTACTCTCTATTGTAAAATAAGTTTTCTTGATGGACTTCATTTTGTTTTCTCTGTTTCTTTTTTTTTTTTCTTCTTCTTCTTCTTTTTAAAAGAAATTTCAGCAAAACAGAGAATAAGAGTGTTTTGTAATCGATGAGCTGGCTAATACTTTTTCTTCATACAAAGAGGCATTCTTGACAAGTTGTATACTATTTATCCCTGCTTTGCAGTATATCCATAAGATTAAGTTTAAGAAGAAAAATAAAAATGGATTATTATTTGGTAGGAGAATCAAAGTTTCATTAATGTACAGCAATCAATATTTTCACTGGCATTCTGGAGTTAAAATTATTTAAAATATTTCAACCTGGTTATTCTGGAGAAAGAAATGGCAACCCACTCCTGTGTTCTTGCCTGGAGAATCCCAGGGACGGGAGAGCATGTTGGGCTGCCGTCTATGGGGTCGCACAGAGTCAGACACGACTGAAGTGACTTAGCAGCAGCAGCAAACTGGTTATTCAAGCTGTCTTATAATCTGTCTAATTCATTGTGGCAGTTGAAAGAAATCTGTTTTGAAGCTCCATTACTTGACATTGATATTTAATTTTATATATCTATTCTCTTCAGTAAAACTATTTTGCTGAATGTTTAAACCAAGATGCATGGGCTTTTAGGTCTTCTAAAATTTCTTATCCATAGTGTTTCAGCTGGGATATTCAAGGAGGAATATTGATAATTTTTTTTTTTTGGTAGATCAACTGAATACAAACATAGAAAAGAGAATGTAATGAAAATTGTGGTAAAACTACCAATATGTCAAAGTGTGTGAACTGGTTATCTAAAGGCATTGAATTTTACACACTTTAGCCACATTTAGGCAGCAGAAAAACTTCTAATGAAGACACTAATTTTTTTCAAAAAAGTTCATGAATTTTTTATCACTTATTATTTTCTATTAATAATTCATCTTTTAATAATGATACCTTCCAATCTTAAGTAGAAATGTTTTGTGTTAAAAGATATATAGGGCTTCCCTGGTGGCTCAGAGGTTAAAAACGTCTGCCTCTGATGCGGGAAACGTGGGTTTGATCCCTGAGTCGGGAAGATCCCCTGGAGAAGGAAATGGTAACCCACTCCAGTATTCTTGCCTAGAGAATCTCGTGGGCAGAGAAGCCTGGTAGGCTACAATCCACAGGGTGGCAAAGAGTCGGACACGACTGAGCTACTTCACTTTCTTTCTTTTTCTTTCTAAAAGATATACACCATAATGGAAATGTCTTGAAAGCAGAATTATTTTCTTAATTCCTTTCAGAGTAATAATTTGATTTGCAAATTGTCTTTCTTAACTTGCCATATGATTTAAAAGATATTAACTCATTTATTTTGTTATATATGGAATCTGTTGTGGTCAAGAACATTTCCTTTGGAAAAAGAAATATAGGCTCTGCTTCATAGTGTCAGCTGTAGGGTTTAAGTGAGATATGAGGATGCCGACAGTAGAAAGACAATAAAACTAAATAATAATAATAAAAACACTAAATCAAGTTTGTATTCACTTTCTTTCTTTTTCTTTCTAAAAGATATACACCATAATGGAAATGTCTTGAAAGCAGAATTATTTTCTTAATTCCTTTCAGAGTAATAATTTGATTTGCAAATTGTCTTTCTTAACTTGCCATATGATTTAAAAGATATTAACTCATTTATTTTGTTATATATGGAATCTGTTGTGGTCAAGAACATTTCCTTTGGAAAAAGAAATATAGGCTCTGCTTCATAGTGTCAGCTGTAGGGTTTAAGTGAGATATGAGGATGCCGACAGTAGAAAGACAATAAAACTAAATAATAATAATAAAAACACTAAATCAAGTTTGTATACAAAGGACATAAAATCCCAGAATCCTCCCATGTCCAGAGCCAGTTATTTATGAGGCACATTCTTCTGGTTGCTGTATATCAAGAAGAATTTTTAACCTGAGGCAAAGATTTCTAAGCCATAGAAAAAAGCCATTTACACCAGTGGTTTTTTTTTTTTTCCTTTCTTTCTTTTTTCTTTTTGCTTTAATGCTAGTTCCTTCTTTCATCATGCATAATCTTTCAGCTTCACTCTACCTATATTACAGAAAAAGAAACATCAATATGGATGAGAACAGTGGAATATCATTACAGATGGGTTGGCCTAAAGGATAATTTCATAAAATACATATCATAGACTGGCTTTGGTACTTTCAATAATAGAGCTCATAGTGGGTATGCAAGGTTTCCTGCAATTCAGGTATACATTTAAATTTTAATTCTCTATTTTCCCCAAATTGTTCCTATTTACATAATAAGTAAATATACCTTTTTTTACTCATTGATTAATACCAAGTATAACAAATTTTTAAAATATTTTAAATGTATTTTGAATTGCATTGGTCCACATTGACATTTTATTTGCTTTTGGATGGTTTTCTTACAGTTTGATATAATTGAGTTATTACTTCACATATTTAAAAATCATTGATATTTATATTTTCTCAATGAAATGAAAGTAAGAAAAACTTAGGCATTTTTCCATATTCATAAATTCCAGAGTTTCCTAAATATTTATCCATACAGACTAAATTCTGCAGTAGCTGTTACCCAAATCTAAAAGCTTGGGAATAAAGCAGAAAGATCAGAATGAGATTCACTTGTACTTCAGTAATTGTTCGAGAAGTTAACATCTCCTCACTTTCATTTTGGGTTATGCTGGTAGCTCAGCTGGTAAAAGAATCCCCCTGCAAGATGAATGGATAAGGAAGTTGTGATATATATACCCAATGGAATATTACTCGGCTATAAAAAAAGAACGTATTTGAGTCAGCTCTAATGAGGTGGATGAAACTGGAGCCTATTATACAGAGTGAAGTCAGAAAGAGAACACTAATACAGTATATTAAACACATATATATGGAATTTAGAAAGACAGCCTTATATGTAAGACAGCAAAATAGACACAAATGTAAGGAATGGAATTTTGGACTTTGTGGTGTGGGAGAAGGTGAAGTTGGGATGATTTGAGAGGATGACATTGCAACAAATATATTACCAAATGTAAAAATAGATATCCAGTGCAAGGTTGATGCATGAAGCAGGTAACTCAAAGCCAGTGTTCTGGAACAACCCAGACGGATAGGGTGGAGAGGGAGGTGGGAGTGGGGCTTGGGATGGGGGCCACATGTACACCTGTGGCTGATTCATGTCATATGGCAAAAACCACTACAATATTGTAAGGTAATTAGCCTTCAATTAAAAAATAATTTATGTAAATAAATCAATTAATTTAAATCATTATAGTAATTTAATCATAAGCAAATTAATTTATAGTAAATCAAATAAGTAAATAAAATTAAATAAATCAATTAAAATAATTTTTAAAAGAAGAGTTAAAGACAGACACTGTATTCCAAATCAAGTATATTCTGCTCCAGAATGAACACAGAACCAACAAGAATAGTTCTTGAAAACAAGTAAACTTCCCATTAAAAAAAAAAAAATCCACCTGCAATGTGGGAGACCTGGGTTTGATCCCTGGGTTGGGAAGATCCCCTGGAGGAGGGCATGGCAACTCACTCATGTATTCTTGCCTAGAGAAACCCCATGGACAGAGGAACCTTGCAGGCTACAGTCCGTGGGGTTGCAGAGTCATGCATGACTGAGAAACTAAGCATAGCACAGCACTTTCAATTTAAAGACAGAAAATTTAATTTCTGCATATCTTATTAAGAAACATTTACTTCTAATTTAGTTTAAAAATATTTTTATAATGCTATAAAAATAAAGTCTGAAGATTACAAAGAAATATCTCTCTATGCGTGCTAAGTTGCTTCAGTCATGTCTGACTTTTTGCAACCCCATAGACTGTAGCCCACCAGGCTTCTCTGTTCATGAGGTTTTCCAGACAAGAAAACTGGAATGGATAGCCAAGTTCTCCTCCAGGGCATATTCCCAGACCAGGGACAGAACCTATATCTATTAAGTCTCCTGTATTGGCAAGTATGTTCTTTACCACTAAAGTGAAGTCGCTCAGTTGTGTCCGACTCTTTGCGATCCTATGGACTGTAGCTTACCAGGCTCCTCTGTCCTGGAATTCTCCAGGCAAAAGAACTGGAGTGGATTGCCTATCTGTCTGTATATATATATTCATCAATGTATCTACTTATGTAACTTTAGCTAAAAATATGATTAAAGCATATATTAATTACCTTGGAGAAAATTTTAATATCTTTAAAAACTTAAACAAGACACTCAAACTAGGTTTTTAACTGGTAACTTCTAACCACATAAAGTCAAAAAACATTTTGTAAGATTTCATTTTTTTTCTCATCAGTTTATAAGTTCATCATCAAATAGGTGTGATCATGCTATATATATGAAATTTTAAGCCTTATTATTCACTTAACTTTCAATTATAATTGTTTCTCAAATCATTAACTACACAAAATTGTTTTCTGGAAACAGAGCACTAAAAACTGTTAAGCACAAGTATGTTCATCAGAGTATCTACAGAATGTCAGTTGCACCATAGCATTGTAATGAATTCTGAGCATGTTGTTTATTGGAAAAGTTTCTAGACAGGGAATGTGTCAGGAGACTCAGGTTTTGAATTAACTGTCTCTCAGTTAGTGAATTCTGTATTTCTACATCTAAGTGCTGATGCTGACTACTATGATAGCCATCTCTGTTACTCTGGAATCTGTATTTACATAGTTGCACTTGGTTAACATTTTTTTCTCTTCTGTG
>SJYC01060132.1:0-22409 GCA_006408675.1 Madoqua kirkii
GAAGGACTGATGCTGAAGCTGAAACTGCAATACTTTGGCCACCTGATGTGAAGAACTAAGTCATAGAAAAAGACCCTGATGCTGGGAAAGACAGAAGGCAGGATGAGAGGGGACGACTGAGCAAGAGGTCGTTGGATTGTGTCACCAACCCTATGCACCTGAGTCTGAGCAAGCTCCGGGAGCTGGTGATGGACGGGGAGTCTGGGTGCTGCAGTCCCTGGGTCGCAAAGAGTTGGACACAGCTGAGCGGCTGAACTAACTGAATTGCCAGCTGATTGCTCTACTGATTTCAACAACCCCCGGGCTTAAATTCCTCTACAGCTTACCCAATCCAGTTCTGGCCTGTCTGACACAGTCTTTTTAAACTGGAGGAGAATGGCTTCGTAATGCTGTTAGTGTCTGCTGTACAGCAGTGAGTCAGCTGTAAGCGCACACAAACCCCTCCCTCTTGCGCCTCCCTCCCCACCCCCATCCTGCCCCTCTGGGTCATCGCCGAGCAGACTGAGCTCTCTGCTGGACAGCAGCCTCCTGCTAGCTTCACACATCGCAGTGCGTGTAAGTCAATGCTGGTCTCTCAACTCGTGACGCCCTCTCCTTCCCCCAATTCCCGTAAGCCTGTTCTCTACGTCTGTGTCTCTTTCTGCCCTGGAGATAGGTTCATCTGTGCCATTTTTCTGGATTCCATATGTATGCATTAATACGCGACATGACACAATCTTTTCTGCACTTCATGTTCCCACCGCATGAGGGCGCCCTGGTTTCCTAATTTCCTGGTTCCCTCCTCTGAACCAGCCTCGAGCTCAGCTTTATCTGGACTCTCCTCCTGAGTGTCCACAGTCGCCTCATGAAACTTGAGAACTTGGCCTTGAACTTCTCCACAGTCTGTTGCAGCCAGTCCGCCCTCTGGGAAGAGACTAGGAGCGATCTATTGCGCTGACTCGCTCACCCCTCTGTGCCCCAGTCTCCGAGCTGTGACCCTGGAGCCGGTGGGGAGGACAACGCAGACGTTTCCGTGACGCCCCGCTCCAGGAGCTGGGCAGCGGGGAGCCGGCCTGGGGTCCTCTCTGCCATCTCTCCTGGCAAGAACCACTGCCCCACAGCTGGGGAACTGACCAGCGGCCCAGCACCCTAGTGGTGCCAAGGTGGAGCCTGCCCACCAAGAGGGGGCTGGGCAGAAGCATGCCCTGTGCCCAGGCGGCCTCACCTCCACTTAGGCAGGCACTAGGCCTGCCCCTTGGAGAAGCCGGGAGGAAGCCCGAGTCCTCAGCTGCAGCCCCCGGAGCAGGGTCTCTGCAGTGGCAGCGTGTTTTGTCTTTAGAGACATTATGAACTCACGGATTTAAGAATATTTGATGTATTTCTTCCGGTTGTAGTTCTTGTTCTCTCCACGGCAGCTGTCTTGCCCTCAACCAGCAGCACCTTTCTGGGGTGCCTCCTGAGCCCAAGCCTGGTGTTCCTCAATAGCTTCCTTGATCTCAAAAGACTAATCTGGGCTTTCAGTCAAGTTGCAGGTTCAGTAAATATGGTATATACGTTATAGCTTACGACAGTACTTCTAATTCAAATTCAGGACTATGGGTTTTCAACTTCAATGCTCCTAAATCTTTTTCCCAAGCCAAGAAATTTCAGTTTTCTCAACTACTCAGGTCATTTGGTAATTGGGACATGAGTTGTTCAGTATTTAGTTGTTAAGAATTTCACTGAATAAACTGCCTTTTGCTTAAATCTTTCCCAGTATTGCAATGTGGGTTCAGAATGTACTCCTAAAAGTGGGATTGCTAGGTCAAAGGCGTGTGCAGAAGCGACTTGTCAGGCTAACCCCCTGCCGAGGGAATGCAGCCCGCAGCGCCCTCACTGGCCACATGTGAGATGACGGTGCCCCCACTTCACGCACAGAAGGCTGTGCCATCTAACCTTTGGGTTCTGTCAGCTGGATTTCTCCTTCTATGAGTGAAACGAGGAGTCAGTTTCTATCCCTCAGATGTTCTACTTTGGCTAGGGCTGTGAAAGGCAACACAGAAAGGGCACGGGTAGAAAAGTGAATGGGGTGGAAATTCATACCTAGTAATTTTTAACAATCTATTTTTCTATAGAAAAATAGGTCATAGATCTGCAGTCATGGCAGAAACAAAGAGTCATTTCTTCAGCTAGAACCTAGACATGTCAGAGAAACTCCAGTGGTAAATTCCAAGAAATAAACATTCACAGCCAAATATCATAAAATTCACCAGGAAAGAAGGCAGCGTGAGTGAGGCAACAGAAAAAAGGATAGCGGGATCAGACCCACAGACTTCAGATACTGGTGTTATCAGTCAGAGAGTGTACAATAAGTTTAATATGTTAAGAAAGAATGAGTTGAAGATAAGATTAACAAAAGCTATAAGTCCAGCAAATTAGAAAAACAACGCAGCACTTAAAAGAACTGAAAATCGTAACTTTGGAAATTAGACCCTGTGAATGAGTTCAACAGCACACCTGATACAGCTGATAGGGAAACCAGGGAACGGAAAGATGGGTCTCAGCCGCTACCCAGAACGCAGCAGAGAGGTGAGCGACGGGAACAGGGAAGGGCCGCTGGCTGTCTCTGGGGTTCCAGAAGGAGCGGGAGCCGAGAACGGGCTAGAGGGGCCATCTGAAGGGGGCAGCCCTGGTGCAGAACACCCCCGCGGGGCAGGCAGGCTGGGGAGCGCCCTCACCGCTGCTGGGAACAGCGCGGAGACGAGCCACCTTCGGCTGGCGACCGCAGCTCTGCCGGGGCTCAGAGGCGCCAGACCCCAGGCCCAAGCGGCCAGCGGGCCCCGCGGGGGGACGGCCCGCACCTGTGGCTCCGCAGGCCTCGCAGCCCCGCCCGAGACCAGGGCCGCGGGCCTCTCCCCGAAACTAGGAAGAGCCCCCAGGGACCTGTCACCCCGTTGCTCCTCTGAGCAGTGGCCACCGAGGACGAAATCCTGTCACCCAGCACAGAAGGGTGGCCATTTACCCCACGTGAGTGAAGGCCCTTTACTCCATGCGTCTCAAGCCGTCTCCAGCACTCGAGGAGAACCGCCCCGCGGGTCTCCATAGGGTCTGTGCGGGGCGGCGGCTGCTCCTCACACCCCGGTCACCCACAAGGGGCACCCACCCAGAACCCGCGCATCCCCACGGCCCCAGTCAGCTGGCTATTCACGGCCAGGGACGAGCAGGGCAGTGGGCCGGGCTCCGCCATCACGGGCGCTTGCTTCTCTTCTTGGTGCTTTTAAATCCTCGAGCGGCACCCTGCCCGAAACAGATGGTTGACGGTACCCTGAAACGGAAAATCGTCCACACAAACCCGCTGTGGCTTTGCCCACAGACGGCTCAACGCAGCAGCAGTCTCCTGGGGCCTGACTTGTGTCCCGCTGCTCCCTCCTTCCCAGTGGACCGCAGGGCTCTTCAGGTGGGCACTCCCTGCATCCAGCGAGGCCACCACGGCTGCGCTCTGCCCCGTGCCCGCCCCCCGTGGAGCCTGAGCCCGCCGCCCTGCTCTCCCATCGGCCCAGCTCACTCAGGCCAGACTGACCACACCCGTGAGCAGGCCGAAGAGGGCCCCCAGGTCCTCCCTCAGACAGGGTGGGCCTGCTGGTCGCTTTTTCCATTTCCCCAACACCAACCCCCAAATTAGACTTGAAATCAAATTAATCCAACAAAACACCATTAGCAGCAGAAAGACAGGTGGCAGGTTGTAACCTGGGCGGTCGCATCCTGCGTCTTTCCATCCCCACCGAGACCACGGCTGAGGAGGCTGTGCTCCCAGCGCTCCAGGTCACCCGAGGGCAGCGGGGTGGTCAGGCTCTTCATCTCCCCCAGAAGCCAACTCTGCAACCCAGTGCAGCTTCTCTCAGTGGGGACGCTCAGCGTCAAACCCAGAATTCTCCAGAAGCACAAGTTCAGAACCTGGCTAGACTGACCTGTGGCCGTAGACCCGCCTCTCTCTCGGAGGTTCTGGGTGGGCCTCTGCGTGTTCAGAGCAGACTTCCATGGCGTCTCCTTCAGAGGGTGCCCGGTCCTCCCCCATGGCTCCTGTTGACACCTGCGAGGCTGGGCTGGGGAAGACAGAGGCCGAGCACTCTCTGGGGTCAGCTCCGGCAGCCCACCTTCCCCCAGGGGTGAACTCGCAAAGCTGTTTTGGCTCTTTATGGCTGTTTTGTCAGAGTAATTCCAGGCTACTGGAATTCCAAGACAAACAGAGGTGACTGTTAATGTGACATACACCATGTTTTATGAATTCAGGTATAACAGCCACACTTTGTCTTTTAAACTGCTACCTTTACGGTGCCATGTGGTAAATGACTATCAATGTTACCAAGCGTCTTTCCACAACAATTAGGTGAGAGATTCACCAAAGCCAGTCATACGATACTCGCTTCTCCTGCTTAACACCACTGTCTTGGTCCAGCACTGCATGATTTTTTTCTCCTTAAAATGATTCCTTGGAAAGGAAGGAGTTATGTTATATTCAAGGTCTTAGAAAAATCTCCGATATTGAAGTGTGTTCTCCTGATTATTCTACTTTGAACAGCAAAGTCCTAACTGGGGACAACAATTTAGCCTAAAAGGATTTCAATCAATGCAATCTTTAGATGGTTACAAAGCTTCCCCTGAGAAGATCAGTTAACAAAAAGGCAAAGAAAACACGAACTGCAGGGCAGTTCCTGCGACACTTCCCACAGCGCACGCTGAGCGACGTCACACAGCCCGGTCGTCAAGCTTGTGAAATACTGACGGGAAGATAAAAAGCCAAAGGGCTCCATGTGCGGGAAATGGCTCACGGCCTGGGACAAATCCCCCAAGGTCCATGAGGATGGAGGAGAGGCGATGGCGGCGAGGGGCGGAGGAGAAGCGTGAGCGCAGAGGGACCCCCAGCAGACCCCGTGCCGGCACCCCGGTCACCGGCTACACAGACCCAGGAAGGCAGCTCCCCCCTTCTTGTCCTCCTTGCAGACAGAATGGCCACGTACAAAACCGCCTGCACCTGCTCAACCCTCTTGGTTAGTAACTCCTGCCTCACAGGGTTAACGCACAGCTGACCGTGGCACTGGGTGGCGGTGCTGCACCAGGGTGCCCGCATGCTCCCAGGCCTGCTGGGCTCAGCGGCGGCTTCCTCGAGCTGCACGCACCGGCTGCCCTTCCTCGGTCTGTCAAAGCGGAAGTCTGCAGGGTAGAGGTGGTGAGCCACCAGGTGCTGCCTCCGGTCTCTGCTGGTCCTGAACTTCTCGGTGCAGCCCTCCACCAGGCACTGGTACTGCGGCAGAAACAGTGTCACTGCCCTGACCCTGGGACTGCTGCCCCACCCGGTCTGGACCCCAGGCTCCAGCACCATGAGGCGCACGGCTCGGGGACAAGCCCCATGGTGACTGCCCTTGGCCAGTGGGCGAGCAGCACTCACCATGTCCTGCCGCTCGGCCAGGATCTGGAACAGTGCGTCGTGCCACTCCTGGATGTGGGTGTCCAGCAGGTGAGCGGAGGGGAAGGCCCGCTTGCAGAAGGAGCAGACGTTTCCGTGCAGAGTGTGGTAGTGATGCTCGTAGTCCTCCAGGGCGTCAAACGCCTGGCAGCAGCCGGCCACCTGACAGGTGAACTCGGGCACCCTGGCAGAGAGACGCCCGGAGGGGATGCAACTCCTCAGAGGACAGGACGCCAGGCTCCCTGTCACCAATCCCCTTAAGTGGCTTCGGATAAAGCTGATAAAGCTTCGGATTTTCTTTCGCAATCCCAAGCCCTTTCTTCATTACAAATACATCTTCACCGACAAGGAAGTGGTGGAGAGGCCAGCCACGCTGGCTTCGTCAGTGGTCCGGGGCAGACAACAGGGCGGGGGGAGCAGAGGGGTGAGGAGTGGGCAAGAAGGGCCCTGAGCTGGGCCACAGCGCTCACCTGGGCCTCTCTGGCTCCGCAGCCACCTGTGTAATCACATCCTGGAGGTAGAGATGCCTCTGCACGTCCCCGTCCTGCGGAAGACAGCTCTGCGGGCTCGCACCCCCGCCCCGCCCCCAGCGCCCGGGCCCCGCCCCCAGCGCCCGGGCCCCGCCCACCAGGGATCCGCTCCGCCCCCACCCGCAACCGCCTTCGCTTTCTTCGGCTCACGCACCTCGAAGAACTCGTGCTCTCGCGGGAAGCGGACCTGGTGCGCCGCGAAGCGGAAGGGCGCGTTCCCGGCCAGGGAGTTCCGCTGCACGGGCAGCGGCGCGGCCGCCCCAGGGGGCCCCGCCAGGCGGGCGTGCAGCGCGGGCGGCAACTGCATCGCCCTGCGCGCCGGCGGCGGCACGACCTGCCGGCCACCGTCCGCGAGCCGGCCGGGGCGGGGCCGGACGTGACGTCACGCGGCACTTCCGGCGCCGCGGCGGGCTTGGCGCGCTCGGGCGCGGGCTTCGGCGCGCGGCTGTGGTGAGTCGGCCTCGGGGCGGCTCGCCCGCGGGTGGCTCGGGCTCCTCTCCCGGCCGCGAGCGGCGCAGGCTCCTTCCGGCCCTCGTCGCCGTCGCGCTTGCTCCCCGCCTCGCCTCCCGCCTGAAGGGCGCCGCGGCCTCCGCGCCGGCCTGGTCTCCGGGAGATTCGCGGTTCGCTCTGCTGCGCCCGGCAGCCCAGCCTCTGTCGCCGGGGTCTTGGGTCCGTTGGCGGCGGGCGGAGGGAGAAGCACTCGGGAGCGTCAGCGAGATGAGCTGGATGCTCCTCAGAGCGGTGCCGAGCGGGGCGCTGTGCAGGGGCGCTCGGTCCGTGTTTGGCCCCCCGGCCTCTTGGCCGGGGAGTCTCAGGAGCGCCCTTCCAGCGAGGCCGCAGCCAGTGCCCCCACCCGCAACCGCCTTCGCTTTCTTCGGCTCACGCACCTCGAAGAACTCGTGCTCTCGCGGGAAGCGGACCTGGTGCGCCGCGAAGCGGAAGGGCGCGTTCCCGGCCAGGGAGTTCCGCTGCACGGGCAGCGGCGCGGCCGCCCCAGGGGGCCCCGCCAGGCGGGCGTGCAGCGCGGGCGGCAACTGCATCGCCCTGCGCGCCGGCGGCGGCACGACCTACCGGCCACCGTCCGCGAGCCGGCCGGGGCGGGGCCGGACGTGACGTCACGCGGCACTTCCGGCGCCGCGGCGGGCTTGGCGCGCTCGGGCGCGGGCTTCGGCGCGCGGCTGTGGTGAGTCGGCCTCGGGGCGGCTCGCCCGCGGGTGGCTCGGGCTCCTCTCCCGGCCGCGAGCGGCGCAGGCTCCTTCCGGCCCTCGTCGCCGTCGCGCTTGCTCCCCGCCTCGCCTCCCGCCTGAAGGGCGCCGCGGCCTCCGCGCCGGCCTGGTCTCCGGGAGATTCGCGGTTCGCTCTGCTGCGCCCGGCAGCCCAGCCTCTGTCGCCGGGGTCTTGGGTCCGTTGGCGGCGGGCGGAGGGAGAAGCACTCGGGAGCGTCAGCGAGATGAGCTGGATGCTCCTCAGAGCGGTGCCGAGCGGGGCGCTGTGCAGGGGCGCTCGGTCCGTGTTTGGCCCCCCGGCCTCTTGGCCGGGGAGTCTCAGGAGCGCCCTTCCAGCGAGGCCGCAGCCAGAAGCCCTCTCGGGGCGGTGCTGCCCGCCGGTGAGAGCCGCAGAGCTCGCGGGAGCTGTTCCCAGACCCAGGCTCCTGGGGGTGTCGGTACTTGCGATGTGGGACGCCCGCTCTGTTTCTCCTACAGGTGTGGGGTTTCACGAAGGCAGCTTTTCTCCCAGCAGCCCTGTCCACCCGCTTGTGTCTCTTCCGGGGGCAAATGCAGTGTCCTTGCCATCCACGTGTCCAACGTGTGCTCGGGCCAGCTATTCCGGGACACCGCCAGTCCTTGGGAGCCTCTTGGAATGTGGGTAGAGCCCTTGGGATTGAAGAGGCCGCTGAGAGCTCTGTGTCTCTTCTGGCTTGCTTGTCGTCTCCAGCGCCCCCTCACTGCCCTCTGGCTGGTTGCGAGGTTACGTGGCTTAGGGTGCTGGCCCTGATTCTCGGCTGCTTTTCTCTTCCTCGGGTGACAGCCGTGTCCAGTGGCCGCCCATGTGCAGTGGCAGCGGCGTTCACGCCTGCTCTTCTGATACGACAGTGCAGACCCTCAGGTGCCGTATTCGCTCCCTTCGGAAGAAGCCTACAGAGGGCAAGCTTTTTGTCCAGGGTCCTACAGCCGGAAGCCCCAAGTCGGGGTTCAGCCTCAGCCCCTGCCCCGCCATGCCTCAGGCCCCTGACCGCGGTCCTGTGAGCGCCTCCTGATGTGGAAAGTACACGTGCCGGTGACTTAGGTGCCAGCCCACCCTTGCTGTCGGCTTTCTCTTCTGGAGATACTCTGCTTCTGGCCAGTGTTGGACGTCTCTGTCCGACGACTGACGTTAGTGTACTGGGAGCTTGTTCTCCGTCACTTGGGGTTAGAGTCTCTCTGTGTGGCTACAAATCGACATTCACACTGTGGGCACGTGTGCTGAGGCTCCCCGGCTGGTGTTTCCCTCATAGCTTGTCTTCACTGGCGCTGTTGGCACTGTGGTTCTAATCTTCTTAGGATCACGGAGCCTTTGAGGATCTGTTGAAAGACCTCCTCATAAAAATCAGAAATGACCTTGCCTGTAATTTCCCAGGGTCTCCTGTGGGTCATGATCCCAAATTATGAATCCTGCATAGGTATGTCCACACGTTTATGTGAAGCACGTAAAGCCTGCTCGTGTCTGCTTTATGAATCTAGGTGTCCGTCGCTGTCTTAGTACTAATGATGATGGCTGACGGGGCTGACCAGTCGGGGAGCAGAAGTCCCCGTGCAGGCCGCTGCTGTCTGCTTGGCGGGGCCTCACTTGCTTTTGGCCTGGAAGGTCATATGTCCAGTGAGGAGACACTCGGACATCTGGTTGGCAGGGCAGGTGGAACTGAAGGGGAAGCACGCCCAGCTGCGGTGCCTGGTGGACGTGAACACCTGGCCTGGGCGAGCAGGGCGGCAGCGGGGCCCTCGCGGCGGGGCCGGGACGGGAAGTGGCCTAGGCCTGTGCAGAGCTCCCCGTGTGATCAGGACACCTGAAGGGCAGGGGCCACTGTTTGCACAGCTGGGGCTAGAAAGTGCTGGCTGCCAGCTGAGGGAGCAGCTCCGCGCTGGCCCATATGCCGTGTGAGGCTGGAGTCACGCAGAGGAAGGAGGCCCAGGCCTTTAGCCCGCATCTACTCTCTGTGCGTGGGCCAGCCCCCAGCGGGGGAGCGGCCTGG
The DNA here is from genome assembly GCA_006408675.1 of Madoqua kirkii. Lineage (NCBI taxonomy): Eukaryota > Metazoa > Chordata > Mammalia > Artiodactyla > Bovidae > Madoqua > Madoqua kirkii. The sequence continues at coordinate 9,182 of SJYC01060132.1, forward strand.
ATACTGGCCGCGGTTGCCAAGGCTCTGAGTCCGGGCTCCGATTCCCCCAGAGCTGCCCACTGAGACAGCCCCCACCAGCAGGGGGATGGAAGGGCCCCCCAGCAGGGCCCCCACAGGCTGGTCAGTGCCGGCTGTGGTGGGGTCTGCCTGGGGACGCTGTGGGCCCGCAGGCTAGCTCGTGACAGTTTGGCTTCTGAACACCGGACATTGGCCAAATTTGATTGCTTTAAACTTTTTTTGTTTATAGGGATTTGTTTTTATAAATGGTTTATCTCTTACCTTTAGGGGAACACGTGGTGATGTCTCAGAGCCAAAATCATGAGTGAGTTTCGGATTCACCACGATGTCAATGAGCTGCTCAGCCTACTGCGGGTGCATGGAGGGGATGGTGCCGAGGTCTACATCGACCTACTGCAGAAGAACAGGACCCCATATGTCACAACCACGGTGTCTGCACACAGCGCCAAGGTGAGTGTCGCGCCAGGACTGCGCTGGGTGAGGTGGTCCCGACCCCCAGGGCTGTGCTGGGTGAGATGGTCCTGACCCCCAGGGCTGTGTGGGGCGAGGTGGTCCTGATCCCCAGGGTTCTGTGGGGTGAGGTGGTCCCGACCCCCAGGGCTGTGCTGGGTGAGGTGGTCCCAACCCCCAGGGCTTTGCTGGGTAAGGTGGTCTCGACCCCCAGGGCTGTGCTGGGTGAGGTGGTCCCGACCCCCAGGGCTCTGTGGGGTGAGGTGGTCCCGACCCCCAGGGCTCTGTGGGGCGAGGTGGTCCCAACCCCCAGGGCTGTGCTGGGTGAGGTGGTCCCGACCCCCAGGGCTGTGCTGGGTGAGGTGGTCCCGACCCCCAGGGCTGTGCTGGGTGAGGTGGTCCCGACCCCCAGGGCTGTGCTGGGTGAGGTGGTCCCGACCCCCAGGGCTGTGCTGGGTGAGGTGGTCCCGACCCCCAGGGCTGTGCTGGGTGAGGTGGTCCCGACCCCCAGGGCTGTGCTGGGTGAGGTGGTCCCGACCCCCAGGGCTGTGCTGGGTGAGGTGGTCCCGACCCCCAGGGCTGTGCTGGGTGAGGTGGTCCCGACCCCCAGGGCTCTGTGGGGTGAGGTAGTCCCGACCCCCAGGGCTGTGCTGGGTGAGGTGGTCCCGACCCCCAGGGCTGTGCTGGGTGAGGTGGTCCCGACCCCCAGGGCTCTGTGGGGTGAGGTAGTCCCGACCCCCAGGGCTGTGTGGGGCGAGGTGGTCACATCTTCCAGGCCTGAGCTGAGTGAGGCAGTCCTGCCCCCACTGCTGTTTGGGGCACAGACTCACCCTCCTCCCTGGGCGGCCACAGTGGTGCCCGTCTGTCGTCAGATGCTCTCTGTGGACCGCGTTTCTGCCCAGCTCTGCTCCGGTGGCTCCTCACGGCCCCTCTCCCTGCCGGGCGCACTGATGAGTGAGTGGAGGCCTGGAGAGCACTGAGCTGGCAGCCTGACCTCCGTCTGGAGGCCCAGATGGTCCTAGTGTCTGTTCACGTCATGGCACAGATTCCTTTCTCGGTGGAAAAGCAAGCTCCCAGCTTTAGCCACGGTGAAATCATTTTAGAGTGGATTTTTAAAAATTGAAATACTATGCAATTTAGAATCATAGGTTTTCTGTTTAAAGAGGATTTTCAGTCTGTTTGAAAACACTGTGGAGCTTTCCTGCTGGTCCAGTGGTAAGACTGCCCCCCGGTGCAAGGAGTTCAGTCTCTGCTCAGGGAACGAGGCCCCACATGCCTCAGCTAAAGACTCCGCCTGCCGAGCTAAGACTGAGCGGCTGAGTAAGGAAGTGTGAATATTTAGAACAGAACATTGTGAGAGCTCATTTATTCTGATAGCCTGGTGACGATACAAGGATAACTCGGAAAACTTAACTGAGTAGAACAGAGTTTGAAAACACACGGTTACATCTACTTTATTACAAAGAGGGGCATATTGATCAGTGAGAACACACGTAACTCCCGAACCTGTGTGTAGTGATGAGTTCCAGAGGGGGTAAAGCTGAGTGTGAAGAATGAACGCACGACCCACTAACGGAAACACGAGGCTGTGAGCCACTCAGGAGGGTAAAGCAGGGGAGCCACAGAGGAGAGGAGGGCAAGTCTGATAGACTGTTTCTTAGTTTCTCTTCAGAGATGGATGACTGTTTCATCTCCCTAACTTCATTCCAGCTTTTTTGGGGGGAGAGGTTAGTTATTGCAAGCCTTGTAAAGTTCCTGGTTACAGTCTCTAAATTACTCTGAATGTGCTTTTGAGGTCAAAATAGCAGAATTTTCTCGTACTCCTGAGGACTTTCTGAAGAAATATGATGAACTGAAATCTAAGAACACGAGGAACCTGGACCCCCTGGTGTACCTGCTGTCGAAGCTCACGGAGGACAGGGAGGTGTGTGTCGGGCTTGGGGCCGGGTGGGCAGTGTCCTCCCTGGCCCGTGTTCTCTCCTGTTCCCTGGTGCTGGCTCCTTGTTGACCCTCAGCATCAGGCCCGCAGCACTGAGATAACTCACATGCACCCGAGCGGAAGTGGGCCCTGGTGGTGATAAGCACAAGGAGTGTTAGCGGTGACCTCGGGTGGAAGGACTGTGTCCTCCGTCGTCTGATCTGTTTTTAATCTCTTAAATTGAGCGTGTGTTACCTGTGACACGGAGATGTGCACGTAAAGAGTGAGATGTGGCCCCAGGGTGTGCGGGGCCGGTCAGTGCTTCCTCTCGAGTCATGAGGCCCAGGGTCTGTTCAGGGGCACCTGGTAGCCCCACGCCGGGACCCTTGAAGGGATGTGGTCTCACACAGCAAGGGAGGCCGGCCACCTGCGGAGGACAGGCTGAGCCATGGGAAATGGGTGTGGGGTCCTGTCCGGCAACCTGGGGATGTGGCAGCTTGTGGCGTGCAGCCTGAGGCGACCAGGCTGCAGCTGGAGGACCTGCAGGCCGAGCTGCGGGAGGGCGGCAGGGCGGCCGTGTGTGGCCCGCGTGACGCCGGGGCCCCGTGCTTCCAGACCCTGCAGTACCTGCAGCAGAACGCCAAGGAGAGAGCAGAGCTTGCGGCCAGCGCTGCGGCCAGCAGCACCGCCAGCTTCGGTGCCCCTGCCACAGCCTCCAAGATCTCCATGCAGGAGCTGGAGGAGCTGAGGAAGCAGCTAGGGAGCGTGGCCACGGGCCCCACGTGGCAGCAGGTGAGCAGGAGGCCATGGTGTTGGCCTGTGTAGACTTGCCTGGGGGCACCAGTCTGGGATGGGGTCCTGGGCCCCGGGCGCGAGGTTCTGGTCTGCCCTGGGGGTGGCGGGTGCCTGCTGCCCCCTGCACTAAGGGCTTGGCCAGCACGGGCCTGGCTCTGCCTCCCTCGGGGACGTGGGCCCTCGGGGACGTGGACAGCTGGTATGCAGTGGTGCTCTATCTCCCTTTCTCACTGCTCCTCCAACTCTGTCCCTGGCCCCAGTCGGCTCTCCAGGTGTCTCCCCCCATCTTGTTTCTGGGCCTTGAGCCCCTCAGAACCACACCCTGAGGTCTGAGCTGCAGGCCCGTGCTAGTTGGGCACGTTTTGTGTCCAGCACCTTGTGGCTCCTCACAGCTCTGCCCAGCCCAGTGCCCTCCCGCCCAGTGCTTCTGGACGCGGGCTGCCCTTGGGGACCACTGCTCCCTGCCTGTGCCAGCGGGGCCATGTCTCCCTGCTTCAGCCCAGGGGGCTCAGGTGTAGGCACCCCTTCTTCGGCCCAGCTCTCACTGGGCACTGTGTGCAGCTGGCAGCTCAGGTCTGCACCGAGGACCAGGGGGAGCTGTGAGGGTGTGCTGAGGGGCCTGGGGGCCTGTGTGCTGGGGGGCTCCTGCTTCACCTCGGGCCCTGCTGCCGTGGCCCCGCCCCCTCACCGTGGTGGGCTTTGACGTGTGTTTCGCTTCCACGCGTTTGTTCCTCACACATGCTTAGGGATGTGTCTTTTCATACAGTAGGTGTGTTAACTGTAAGTGTTTGTCCTAAAGGTGTGTGTTTTCTTTCCGTCCTTAAAAACCTTCCCACCAGTCTCTGGAACTCACGAGAAAGATGCTTCGAGACAAGCAGAACAAAAAAAACTCAGGGCAGCGCCTCCCAGTCTTCCCTTCGTGGGTGTACGAGAGGCCCACGCTGCTTGGAGACTTCCTTACCGGCTCAGGCACGAGCACAGACGCGGCTGTGCCCATTGGTAGGTGACTCACGGCTTCGGACAGTGGGCCCTCATTGGGACAGGGAAGCTGATCTCCTTGGAGGTGATGGGGGATGGCGGCGTGCCGCCCCTGAGCCCTCTGCTGCCCTCGGCCATGTGGCAACACGCGGTACCCCTTGGCCTCCGCATCCTGCCCCCCACCATTGGGTGGTGACGTGCCCATGTCTGGGCTGGCTTGTGCCTGGCTCTCAGGAGCATGTGTGTCTTGGGGCTTGGGCAGACTCGGGGGCAGCGGGATCACCAGGGTCATCCTCGACAGTGAGTCACGTCCCTGCAGGTTCTGCCATCAGGACGATGGCCTTGGCCACAAGCACCAAGGGGCGCTGGGGCGTGCAGGTGTCTGTGCCCCTCCTGCACGCCTCATGACCGCTGGGGGCAGAGAGGTGGGTGCGTCTTGCCCTTCTACTCACAGAGTACAGGCAGACGGGAGCCAGAGGCACAGCCGTGTCTACAGGTGCTGGAGGAGCCTGCCCTGCGGCGGCCTCCCGTGGCGGGGCTCCTGGAGCCTGGTCCCCGGGGCCACATCCAAGGGCGAGGAGCGGGGTGAGGGGCTCTGATGACGCAGCTTGGGGCCCTGCCTCCTGGGGCAGCTGCACGTTGGGGCGTCTGCACATTCAACACATCCAAAGAGGTTCCGTAGGAGAACGCCTGAGGGAACCTGTTCCCCGAGGTTGTGGACTCTGTGAGTGTTGATTTGCACGTTTGGATCGGTTAGGAGACGCAGTAGGTTCCAGACCCGCGTGAGGCGCTGCTTGGAGCCTTCTGGGGAGGCTTTGCCGGGTTGAAGGGGGTGCGGCTCCGCAAAGCAGAGGCGGCCAGGCTCACAGGTGTGATGTGGCGGGTTTTCTTTGTAGCGGGGTTGCTGTGCTGCCCGCTGGTAGGGGTGAGCTGTGCCTGAGGGTGGCCCCCGAGGCCACCTTGTGTGGTGCTGCTTCAGGGAGGCCTTGCCAGGACAGGCGGCCTGCCCGTCTCCCTCCCGCAGCCACAGCGCATGGGCGTTGGTGGCGAGGTCGGCGTCTGTCCCACAGGCCCCATGTCACCTTTCTGGCCTCTGTCGCGCCCTGGCCTGGCACCGCAGGCCCTGGTGCCATCCGTGCCAAGATGCCTGAGAGCATCACAGTCATCCTCGGTCCTCCCTGCTGTCCCCCTGACGTAGCCTCTCCTGGGGGGCCCTGCCTCCTTGTGTGGCATGCAGCAGCCCTGCTGGGCATCCCCCACCAGCCACGTGGTGCCCCCACAGTCATTCTTGCCACCCAAGTCCCTTCCTACAGCAGAGGAATGCCCCCTGCCCATGACCAGGCCGTCCCTCCTCACGCCAGCCTCTAGCTCCATCTGCTTGTCTGGGCCATCCCGCCCGTGGCTGGGCAGCGTAGACTCGCGTCTCCACAATTCCTGGCCTGTTCCGAGGCCGCGGGCACAGGCGCCTTGTCGCTTCTAACCATGTGTGTGGTTCTCGCTGGGTCCCCCAGCCTCGGGCTCAGGTCCTGCAGATGCAGCCAGTTTCCTGGAGCCTGAGCAGCATGTGGCTCTGTCCCTCACCCCTCCCCAGCCCCTGCCCCAGCCTTGGAGCCTCAGGCAGAGCTTCCAACTCTCAAGTCTCCCCTTTCTGGGGGACCTCGTCTGTGAGGAGGGGTCTGCCGTGCCCCGTGTGGCCCAGCGCGCTGACGCCCCTCTCCTGATTTCCACGTCCGCGACAGGCTCCAGCTCCCCTGGTGTCTCCTCCTGGCCACGTGGTGACCGTGGCGCCCGTCTTTGACCCTCCCGTGGCACAGCCTAGTCCTGGCCTTCTGAGTGACCCAACCTCACCGGGTTGTGAGCGCTGTGAGGCCAGACGTATCAGAAGCGTGGTCTCTTGGAAGATGAAGTGCTTATTTGTGCGTGGAGGGCCTTCCTTGCTCTAAGGCTCTGATCGTCAGCTCCAGACTCGCCATGCGGTCCCTGCCTGCTGGGTGGCCAGCGCCTCTGCTGGTGGTGGTTTTGGAGTCTCAGCCTTTGGTTCCCTGATGGGATCAGTTAACCCAGGCGGTTGGTTTTCACATCCACGGTGCTGAAGGAAGTTACATATTGGAAGGTAGCGGGGCAGAGAGGCCAGTGGAGTGGGGCTCTGGAGGCGAGGCCCACTGGTGTCTGCACCCACAGGCACGCTGCCTCTGGCCTCCCAGGAGGCGGCCATCGTGGAGGACCTGCTGTACGTGCTGGTGGGTGTGGACGGCAGGTACATCACGGCCCAGCCCCTCACCGGGAGGCAGAGCCGAACCTTCCTCGTGGACCCCAATCTGGACCTGTCCATTCGAGAGCTGGTGAGCAGGATCCTGCCCGTGGCTGCCAGCTACTCCACCGTGACCAGGTGGGCCCGGAGAGCGCACACAGAGCCCTGCTGCGGAGAGGCCGGCCTCCCTGCGGGGCCGGCAGACCCGGAGGAGGAGCGTGGGAAGTGGCGCCCACAGGCCCTCGGGCCACCCCTCCCGAGACGCGCGAGCTGCTCGGGCTCAGGGCCGCCTTCCTCTCAGGTTCATCGAGGAGAAATCCTCCTTCGAGTACGGACAGGTGAACCACGCCCTGGCCGCCGCCATGAGGACGCTGCTGAAGGAGTACCTGATTCTGGTCACACAGCTGGAGCAGCTGCAGAGGCAGGGCCTGCTGTCCCTGCAGAAGCTCTGGTTCTACATTCAGCCGGCCATGCGCACCGTGGACATCCTGGCCTCCCTGGGTGTGAGGGCCTGGTGGGCGGGACCCCCTGGGTCAAGGTGCTTGTCTTCCGAGTTTTTCAAGCGGTCAGAGGCTGTGTAGCTTTATGTTTTACGAATTTGCGAGAGGAAGACTCTGGGAGTTTCCAGAAACCACAGCTTCATGTTTTACTTTATCCCAGAAAGAGGACCTGTCCCCTGAGAAGGTGGGAGATGAGCTGAGGGCTCTCGCCCAGCGTGGCCAGGGCCCCTCTCGGCACTGAACGCCGCCCTCTCCCCGGCAGCCACCTCGGTGGATAAAGGCGAGTGTGTGGGGGGAGCCACCCTGAGCCTCCTGCACGACCGGAGCTTCAGCTACACGGGCGACAGCCAGGCGCAGGAGCTGTGTCTGTACCTCACCACGGCCGCCAGCGTGCCCTACTTCGAGATCCTGGAGAAGTGGATCTACAGGGGCATCATTGACGACCCGTACAGGTGGGGTGGGGGCCGTGGGGGGGCGGGTAGCGGCCCTGCGGACCCCCGCCCCCTGCACGCCTGGGACCGCGCGCCCTGCCTTGCAGTGAGTTCATGGTGGAGGAACACGAGCTGCGCAAGGAGAAGATCCAGGAGGATTACAACGACAAGTACTGGGAGCAGCGCTACACCGTGGTGCAGAGGCACATCCCATCCTTCCTGCAGAAGATGGCGGGCAAGGTGCTGAGCACGGGTGAGTGCCGGGCCCCCCCGCACCCCAACCCCAGCTGCGCTCCCCGGGCATGGGCACCTGCGTCTCCACCCAGTAGCTGGTGCCCGGCACCCCTGTGGACACCAGCTAGGGGACTACCCCACTGAACTCGGCTCTGACACTTAGCCACCGGGTCAGTGTGGGCCCAGGGGTCAGGGCTCCCTCAAGGCCTGCCCCAGCAGACGCCCGTCATGAGCGTCGGGTCCCCAGGCCACTGCATGTTTGTCCAGTGTGGATACCAGTTAGGGTCCAGGGCTCCTCCCCAAGTTCGATATTTGCTGTGACGACCCCCAGACTTGGGGAAACTTTACTTAGCAGACACGCTGGTCTGCTGTAAAGGATGTTGTAATGGATACAGACAAACAGCCTGATAAGGTCAGCAGGGCAGGTCTGCAGGGTCCCAAACTCAGGAGTGTGTCTGTCCCCGAGGCGCTGGGGCCACCAGGCGCCTCCCTCCTGGCAGGTGGATGTGCTCACCAGCCCAGAAGCTCTCCAAGCCCATCCCGTAGGGGATCATGTAGATTCCAGGACAGGGCACGACCAGTCCTCTCGTGGGCCGTTGGTCCGTAACTTTATCTCCAGCCCCTCCCCTCCCCAGGTATTGGGGGACGGGCCGAGCGTCTCGCTGTCCTGCCATGTGGTTCAAATATCGAACTTGGGGAAACTTTACTTAGCAGACACGCTGGTCTGCTGTAAAGGATGTTGTAATGGATACAGACAAACAGCCTGATAAGGTCAGCAGGGCAGGTCTGCAGGGTCCCAAACTCAGGAGTGTGTCTGTCCCCGAGGCGCTGGGGCCACCAGGCGCCTCCCTCCTGGCAGGTGGATGTGCTCACCAGCCCAGAAGCTCTCCAAGCCCATCCCGTAGGGGATCATGTAGATTCCAGGACAGGGCACGACCAGTCCTCTCGTGGGCCGTTGGTCCGTAACTTTATCTCCAGCCCCTCCCCTCCCCAGGTATTGGGGGACGGGCCGAGCGTCTCGCTGTCCTGCCATGTGGTTGGTCCCTCTGGCCACTGGCCTGCCTCCTGAAGGTCTGCAGGGACGGCCAGGAGTCCCCTTGAGGGGGTGAACTCAGGTCGGGTGAGAGGGTTCTAGGTGCTCAGTGATGAGCCAGGAGCAAGGCCAGACGCACGTGTCGTGTTCTCTCAGCATCACAGGCCAGCAGAGGGAAAGCAGGAAGGGCACAGGCCCTGCTGGGCCAGTGGTGCTTTTAGGCATCACCTTGTGGGTCAGGAACCCGGTGTGGAGACACGTGTGTTACAAGTCACCTAGAGAGAGGCTCCAGCCAGGGCCCTGACGTTGGCTCTGAGAGCTGGGCTGGGGCAGGGCTGGGAAGTGGTGCAGGGTCTGGCTCTCTGAGGTGGTTCTCGTGGCCTCGATGAGGAAGGTCCGGAGTGAGGAGTCGCAGGAAGTCGCACGCTCGGTGGATGACGGCCGTATTGTGCTGCTCTGCTCTGGGCGGGCAGGGGGTGGTTTCTGGGACCGTTCTCTCCCAGTTGGTTCTGTTCCTGATCTCTGGCCAGCGTTAGGACTGCGGCCCCTCAGGTTCAGGCCTGCGGTTTGTCACTTGTGCAGCAAAAGTTGCGATGTGCTTTTCTCTATCCCTTTCCAGGAAAATACCTGAATGTGGTCAGAGAATGTGGTCATGACGTCACTTGTCCGGCGGCCAAAGAGGTCATCTACACGCTGAAGGAGCGGGCGTACGTGGAGCACATCGAAAAGGCCTTTGGCTACGCCAGCAAGGTGCTGCTGGGCTTCCTCATGGAGGAGAAGGAGCTCGTGGCCCACCTGAGGTGCGCGGCTTCCTTCTGGGGGAGAAGGGGCTCGCGGCCCAGCTGAGGTGCGCGGCTTCCTGGGGAGAAGGGGCTCGCGGCCCACCTGAGGTGTGCGGCTTCCTCCTGGGGGAGAAGGGGCTCGCGGCCCAGCTGAGGTGCGCGGCTTCCTGGGGAGAAGGGGCTCGTGGCCCAGCTGAGGTGCGCGGCTTCCTCCTGAGGAGAAGGGGCTCGCGGCCCAGCTGAGGTGCGTGAGCTCAGCAGCTCCCTGCCCTCCAGGGGCCCGTCTGCAGCCCCCTCCGTGCCCTTCTGGCGGCATCTCCTGCACAGCCTGGCGCAGTAGGCCTGTGCCTCCCGTTCCTCTGAGCTCACTTTGAGCTGACCTCTGACGCCCGTGTGCGTGTGTTTCTCACGGGCGCTGAGCTCGCACGTCCTCCCTGCCCCACCCAGCCCCTGGTGACCTGGCACTGAGGGGCGCCGGGCGAGTCTGGGCTCTCCCCTGCCTGCAGGTCCATCAAGCGCTACTTCCTCATGGACCAGGGCGACTTCTTCGTGCACTTCATGGACCTCACAGAGGAGGAGCTGAAGAAGCCGGTGGACGACATCACGCCCACCCGTCTGGAGGCGCTGCTGGAGCTGGCCCTGCGCATGAGCACTGCCAACACTGACCCCTTCAAAGACGACCTTAAGGTGAGCGGGCCCTTGCTGAGCGCTGCTCCTCTCGGGGGGATCGCTCCCAGGAGTGCCCAGGCTCTGTCGGGACGTGTCTCGGGCTGTGGGCGCCCAGCCTCCCTGTGGGCCTCTGCGGCCGCGCTGGGCAGGCACACGGGCCTCCGTCCTCTGTGGCGTCTCTGGCCTCATACGTGGAGCTGGTTGGGTGCTTGCTTCTGTTTTCCGGAAGTTTCAGGAGGGCTAATGCAGATTCTTCCCGGAAGCTTCCTGTGTTGTGAGGGTTTAGCTGTTGCCTCCGCCTGCTCTGCGGTTCCAGGTCTGCTCCAGTTTTCCGTGTCTTCTTGAGTCTGTTTGGTGCTTTGTGTGTACCTAGGAGTTTGTGTAGGAATTAGTTCTCGTAATCCTATTTTTGTAAGATTGACAGTGTCCCCATTTTCATTTCTCTTTTTAGTAATTTGTGTTTTTTTTTTTTTTTTTTTTTAGTTAAGTATAGCTAAAAACTTGTCAGCTTTGCTAATCTTTCAGAGAGCTAACTTGGGTCCATCTGTTTTCTGTTGTGTTTTGTTTATTCCTGTTCTGATCTTTACGACCTGCCTCTTTCTGCTGACTTTGGGTTAGCTTGTCATCGTTTAGTTTCTTGAGCTGTAGAGGGAGGCTGTCCGCTTGGGGCTCTCCTTCTGACGTAGGCGTGTGCGGCTCTGGATTTCCTGCAGCTCTGCTTTGCTGTGGTTGGCATTTCCATTCGTCTGATGGTGTTTTCAGATTTCTCCTGTGATTTCTTCCTTGACCTGCTTGTCTTTAGGGGCGCGTTTCATCCTTTCTGCTCGTGTTTTTTGGTTTTATCATGTTGATTTCTGACGTCAGCCTGCTGTCGTCTGTGGGCATGCTGGGATCCCTGTTGTCAGCCTCGGGCCTCACCTGTGGTCTGTCCTGGGGCGTGTTCTGGGCGTATTTAGTGTCTGGGTCCTGCCCTGGGGTCAGTCCACCCACCGTGCTCATGCCCCGCCCCTGGCCTGGCCGTCTGCTTTGTGGACAGCAGGGTGTCGGGTCTCCCCTCAGCCCTTCAGCTCACGCTCCATATCTTCTGGGTCTCTTGTGAGGTAGATAAAAGGTCCTGGAGTCAGATTCTTGAGTCAGAGCACACAGCCAGTGCCCAGCTGGACCAGCATCGCTGGCGCTCAGTCCCCAGGCACTGGGCCGCCCACCGAGGGGGCTGCAGCCCAGCGGGAGGCAGCACAGGTGTTCCGGCCGTTTCTTCAGATGACGTGTGTGCTCACCTGCAGTTCCTGCTTGCTGCTCCTGCTGCCCTCTCTTTCTTGTCCGTCATTCTCTGTCCTCTCAACCTTCTTACCAGTCACCATCGCACCAGCACTGGCGCATGGGAGGCCCTCGTGTGTGTGGCACAGGCGGGGGCTGCCCTGCCTGCCTGGGCTGCTGTGCCGGCCTCGGCACACGCTCCCCGCGCTGGGCCTGTGCGCAGTGGGGCAGGCGGGGACTCACGATTCGGGGCTTCTCTCTTGCCCTGGTTTCTCATCGATACCGTCAGGGCTGCTTTTAATTTCTCTGTACTCTTCTCTGCTTTCTTGGGAAGTGGTTTAGTTTTTTAATCAGTTGGTCAGTGGATGTCTGGTGCGTTCGGCCATCTGCCAGACTCAGTGTGTCTGGGGTGCTTCCTTGCCTCTGGGCTCACTTTCCAGCCTTGATGCCGGGGTGGGTGTGGCAGGGTGGGTGTGGCAGCGTGTGATGCTGTTTGTCCATTTCCCCAAGATCGACCTGATGCCTCACGACCTCATCACCCAGCTGCTGCGGGTCCTGGCCATTGAGACCAAGCAGGAGAAAGCCATGGTCCACGCCGACCCCACTGAGCTCACGCTCAGCGGCCTGGAGGCCTTCTCCTTCGACTATGTGGTCAAGTGGCCCCTGTCTCTGATCATTAACAGGTGTGCGTCGGGCTCTCGTGCCTGCTCGTGCCCTGGCGGTTACTGGCTGCCGGGGCGCGCTCTGCCCCACGAGCCTCGCGTGGGGCGTCTGGGGCAGCAGCAGCTCCAGGCGCCCGTTGGAGCCGCCTGTCCTGTGCTGACAGGAAGGCCCTGACGCGCTACCAGATGCTCTTCAGACACATGTTCTATTGCAAGCACGTGGAGCGGCAGCTCTGCAGCGTCTGGATCAGCAACAAGGCCGCCAAGCAGCACGCCCTGCACTCTGCCAAGTGGTGCGTGCTGGCGCCTGGGGCGGGCGGGCCCTGCGCACACCCAGCACAGACCTGCGGCAGGAGTCCGCAGCCTCCGCTGCCCCGCCTTTGTGCTGCCTGCACGTGGGACACAGCCCCGGCCCCTTCAGGGTGTGGAGCAGCAGGCGCGGGTGCAGCCGGGCCCTCGGGGCGCCGCATGCTGACGCCTCCGCCCCCTGCAGGTTTGCGGGCGCCTTCACCCTGCGGCAGCGGATGCTCAACTTCGTGCAGAACATCCAGTATTACATGATGTTTGAGGTGATGGAGCCGACCTGGCAGTCCTGGAGAAGAACCTGAGATCTGTGAGTGCAGTCTAGCCAGCCCCGCACCTGGTGGGGTCTGCAGAGTGGGGTCAGGGGTCAGGGAGGCAGGACCGAGCCCCACGGCTCGCTGGAGGGGAGGCAGGGCGCCCAGGACTCCTGGGCTCAGGCTGCTGAAGGAGCACGTCCTTCCCTCAGAGCCTTGGTGCTGGATCAGCACCCCGCCCAGGGCCCTGGGACCCTTCAGCCAAGGCCATGTCACCAAACTCCAGGACCAAAAGTACAGCGAGCAGTGTGTTTTGTCTTTAAAAATCAAAATCTTAGACTTTGTGGGGCACATTAAATGTGATGTTTTAGCAACGTTCTGAAGGCTTTCCCTAAAAGGCCCCAGGGCTGTTTAAAAGAGGAGCGGAGCAGCAGACGTAGCGGCCCGTGGGGACGTGGTGCCATCCCCTCGGGCGCCCCCAACGGTGCCTCCCACGCAGGCCTCCAACATCGATGACGTGCTGGGGCACCACACCAGCTTCCTGGACAGCTGCCTGAAGGACTGCATGCTGACCAACCCCGAGCTCCTGCGCGTCTTCTCCAAGCTCATGTCCGTGTGTGTCATGTTCACCAACTGCATGCAGGTGCCACCAGGGCTTGGTGGGCATGGGGCGAGTGCGGGGCGGGCGCAGGG